>VXAB01004310.1:659891-678008 GCA_013399175.1 Odontophorus gujanensis | reverse complement strand
GGAGTAAAATATGTTAAAATTGTCCCCCCCCCCTACAAAAAGATCTTTTGTGAGTCTGGAAAAGAAATTAAAAAAAAAAAAAAAAAAAAGGAAGGTTTGTTTGTTTATGGAATTGTATCCCTGACTGCATTTAGGATGGAAGGAAACGGAGAGGGAGACTGAGAATAAGAGATACTGGAGATTCCTTTTGCCTTTATACCATATTAATGTATTGTTTCTTGAGTAACTGTCCTATTGTTGTGGCAATATAGTACCAGTCTGCCATCACACAGTATCTAGCGTAGCTGAAATGAAAGGCTTTAATTCTTTGTAAAGTAAAAACACTGTACAACCTACCCAGAGTAACAGAATGTCTTTGAACATTCTGACCCTTTATTACTCTAATTAATATGCATTTAATTATGGAAATGCATCTAAGATATCCGCAGCTTTCTTCTGTAACAGAAGCTTCCAACTCCAAGAACTACTAAAATATTGACATCACTCAAACTTGTAAATTGAATATTGTAAAAATGACATTATAATATGTCTAGATACAGCTATTTTTTCTAAAGTGACTCTACAATTTCAGATAGAAAAGTATCAACAATTTTATCACCACAATCAGCAAATGCTATCATTGAATCTGTAATCAAATTCTAACATTTTCTTGTTCAGTCTCTGACCACATCTTCTGTGGCTCCTCGTAGTCACATTAGAAAATGTGACAAACACATTTGTCACAGGTTTCACAAATTTGAAGTCCAGATCCTGAATGTATGTGATGGCTCCTAAATATGATTTTTACCTTGAAGACCTAGGTGGAAATTGACAGACAGAGCTTAAAGGCTCTGAAGAATTGCTGTAGGCACTGTCAGCCATCAAAGAGACTTTCTGAGAATTTTTAACTGATTTGAAGTGAAGCAGCATTAAATGGAGAGTGTGGAAGGCTGAGCTGGGTGCAAAGTAGCACTGAGCTATGGGGAAGAAGTGAGGCTATATGGTAAGGAACATGTTCTGCTTGAATTAATCATGCTGTTTGATGCAGTGTTACTGCAGCTGTATCTCCTCTGGCTTTTCAGTTTTAGAGCACAACCAAAGAAAACCTTAGCTTGTAGATGCAGAGATTCTTTTTGCACAGGGAAGTTGTCATAATAGCTGGATGGAATAGGGGTAAAGAGAAGATGGGGTTTTGTTTTTCACTGAAGTTTGAAGAGTTTTTGACTTAAGTTTCTGTATCTTTAATACTTTAACTTCAATTGAACAACTGACATACCTACAAGTTCAGCCTGTATGTTAAAGTTTATAAGACTGAGAAGTTTTCAAAGTTGTACTTTTCCTAACTGAGATGTGCATAGAACAGACAGGGTAGGACCTCTTCTAAATCTCAGAAATCCTGGTGATAAATATATGAAATGTTTAATATTATATACCTACTCCCAGTTTTTTCAGTGGTGGGTATTCTCGTACTGTCTTTTTAATGTATTACTTCACTGGTGGGAAGAGGTCTGGTTAAAAGCAAAGGATCTGATTTTTGTTTGTCTTTGGCATTCAGAAAATAATCATCCGCTCCTAAATCTCTGTGTTTGGGTCAATGACTTACCTTCATCCATCTGTTTTAGCACTAGGAGCAGTGCCAAGGAGGCTTGATTTTGGCACAACTAGCTTATTTTCTGTGTTTTATTCTGATTTTTAGGCATGTTCAAACTTTTCCTCAATTACTTTCATTACTGCATCTCTGCAGCAGCCTGCTGGGTTAGAAGTGCATGTAACTTGATAATGGATTAGTGTTGAAGGTATTAATAGAGTTTTCATTCAATAAGAGTTTTGTTATATATTCATTTCTTTTTTAGTGTGTTTGTCCTATATCTTTTCTGTATTATGTTATTGCGTTTAACTTTTTTAGCAGTGATCTTCTTACTAGTGTAAGCAGAGTTCTTCACAACCTTCTGTATTAATCAGCTTTAAGAATTGTTTTGTGTGGTTTCTAGCTTTGATAACTATATGTTTGCTTACTTTGAGAAAAGGTAGGCAGCGCTTCTTTATTTGTGTGATCTTGGATTTTCTGATGCTAAAATTCTCTGAGCAGTGTTTGATCATGGGTGCAGTGTTTTCTGCATGGAGGAATTCAGTCACACTCCTTTGCTTCATACACACTTCCATGTCAGATGATATTTTGTCAGACTTCCTCTTATTGCCATCTGTCACTTAGCAACAAAATGTAATGGAATATTGGTGGGAAGGTTCAGCCTCTACTGCCCTACCACCAACATCCACCTCTGACAACATGGGCCAACATAATAAAGTAGGAGGCATTACTTTTGCAGTAAGATCTCGTATTTAAGACCTAGTAGGAAAAATATGCACTTTGGTTTCACACACTTAAGAAGTACATCTTAAACTTTCCTTCAGTCATCATTTACAACATCAGATTATTTCAGTTCTGATGGGCTTTTCAACTGCTTTATTCTGAGTGAACGCTCAGTTCACTTTCACTCCTGCATTTTTCAGCATATTCCTGAGCCAATAAATTGGTTTCTTTCCTCTTAGTGCCTGAATTTGACATTAGAAGCCCACCAATTTGCTAATTGCTGGTAAGCATTACCTTTATTACAAGGGAAGGATCAGTTTATTTTATGCTTTATACGGTGGGAGATATAAAGCAATTCTTATTAGTCAGCATCAGATAGCTTAACTAGTTCCCAGAGGGTAATACCAGAGCCTTGGAAAACTTCCCTAAGATACTAAAAAGAGTAAATAAGATACAGAGCTACAAAGGCATTTAACCTTGAGAGAGCGCTTGGGGTGGGAACAAAGGAGCCTCCTCACCCATAGAGCTCCTGCTTCATGGCTGGCCAACTCCTCACACTTCACTCCTGGCTAGTTCCCCATTCGGCTACCAGTGTCTGTTGAGCTTTGTCTGGAGTGTTCATACCCTGCACTGGAGCAGTGCTGAGAACTTAAGGAATGATATTTATGACTTCTCCCTGGAAGAACTCTCCTGTGAGCCAAGGTTTTCTTATGTCAGAGTCCTTGAAGTTCTAATGCTTCAGAATCCTCACCAGCTCAAATTTGCAGGTCTTTATGGTGCAATTTTTTTAAAAACCCAGGAGTTGTATTCTTACAGGAGATTGTAACAGTGCTTCTAGGCCTGGCTATTTGATGGGGATGTTCTGTAGGTATTTGTGGCTCTGAAAATTAGAGTAAGCACCAAATTCTTAATTTTAATTCCTAAACATCACTAAGTATCAAAGTGTTCTTTACGACAGTGAATGTGGGTAAATGAACAATATTCAATTAATTATACCAGAGGTATATAGGTTATAAGATCTGTAGGTATAAACACATAGAGCAATATATGTCTGATAATTGGTTTATCTTTATAATTGTGCAGTTAATCCTTATTTGGCTGAAGGCCAATCATTCCAGCTTTGTTGCCTCCATTTACATTGGTCCTGATGTGTAATTAACAATTATAGGTGTAAGGTTAATTCAATGCAATGACAATGTGATTACATTTGAAATATGCCAGTGTGATGTGTAGGGGGATTAGACATATAGAATTGCCTGGTCACACATATTAATTTACCCACCATCTATACTTTACATCTTAATAGGAGCAGAATTTGTTTTATGTCTATTTAGAAGCTCGCTTAGAATATGCCCACCTTTGAGGAACAAACATATTATGAAATTATAGTTCATTGACTTTTAGGTATGTGTTTTAATTCTTATATTTTCAAAGATATTATAAAATATAAATGCATTAGCTACATCTATAGAGGTTTTATTTGGCACAGAAATAAATCAGAGCATTTATACTGCATATATTACTGTATATAAGGTTCTGCTATGTATTTGCAGTCATGTTATCATCAGACAGTTTTCTACCTCAAGTTATCAAAAATAAGAAAATATGTGCTAGCCTTGGGGAAGCAAACTTCTTTTAAAACTCTATCTGCTAATATCACCTGCCAATGATTAAATGTGTTTATTTATACTAACCTTTCTTAGCTTTTCTTTAAATCTGTTATGGTCTGCATACCTGATAGAAGAGAAGCCTGCGGCCAAATGCAGTTGTTTTGCATCTCCTAACGTTAGTCACCAAATAGCTATTTCATGTTTATGTTCCTATTTCTGTTCCTATTCCTATTTATTCCTATTATTTCTTGCTATGTGCAATAAAAGGTGTTAGGGTACCAATACTATTTAAACTGTCTGAAATAATCCAGTGCATTTGTACTAAATTAAGCTGAGAAGAGGTATGAGTAACATGAACAGCAGATCTTGCAATGCTATCCAGGCAGATGATTTTCCCTGATAGGAGCGGAGGCAGTGGAGCACTTGAATGAGTCTTACTAGCAGCAGAAGTGAAGAAAAATAAATCCAACCACCAATTGGTCAGTGATGAGCATGATAAGGTCACAATAATGGGATAGTCATGTCTTTAGATAGCAACACATCTAACTTAGAAGTCTGTCCCCATGCTAAGCAATCACATATCATTAAAGTAGCTGTCCTTGTTATTTACTTTGTTTTAGACTTATTTTTATTATTTAATGCAAATATTAAGAAAACAGTGTGAATGTACTTTGTTCAATCATACGCTCTAAACATGAGTTTAGGCTTGAAATTGTATGCTAGGGGAATGTCTTTTGGTACCCAATATCCTTGGTAGTCACTTGAGCTTAACCAGATTACATTTGTATTTTTACTGAGAGCTGAGACCAAATGCTCAGAAATCTGAGCCTATGTAAAGTTCGTATTGACTGTGATTTGATGGCAAAAATTAAAAATCAGATTTTGTTCTTTCCAAAGGTTACGAACTGGGATTCTGTTTTAAACAACTCTGAGTCACATGTGTTTCTGAACACTGTTATATTTCTCACAAATGCAAAATTTTAACATCAAACCATATGAAAGTTTCTATTTTCATTCAAATATATTTCTTTATATGGGTTTTTTCTGAATCAGATCTCACTGAAAATTTTATTGCAGTTCTACGCATAGTCAATCGTAGCTATTTCTCATTGCTCTCTTTCTAGAATGAACTTAAAAGTAATTGCACTATTTATTCAATACTATACTTTTTAAGCACTGGAATAGGCTTCCCAGGGAGGTGGTTGAGTCACCATCCCTGGATGTGTTTAAAAACTGTTTGGATGTGGTGCTCAGGGGCAGGATTAATGGTGGGTTGTTAGAGTTAGGGTAGTATATTAGGTCCAACCTGAGTGTTTCTATGGTTCCGTAAGGACTACTCAATTGTTTCTATGTATGAAACCTTTTCAAAACATTAAATGTTCTTCATGCCTATACTATATTTTTATGTTATCATTGTATTCTGAATTCAGTCGAGGCATACCTGACCTGTCTGGACAGAAGTGACTTTTCCTTCGTATTAAAGAGGGTAGAGTTTAAAAAATTAAACTCTTGTTGTATTGATAGCAGTTGTTATTTAGAATTATTTATTGTATGGGACCAGTCCGTATAGGATATTTTACACTGACCTAACTGTCATCACAGTACGAAATTCCTGATGCAATTCACCTTATGGTTAGGCTGGTATAAATTTTTCATATCGTCAGTGGTAGAAGTGCTCTTAATTATAGAAGAATAATGGACCTGTTACATGTTGGTGTACCAGCAAGTCTTAAAAAGGTTGAAAACTCTTAGTGGTGTAGGGATGAGATGATATCTAACAGGAATAAATAACAAAAAGTATTCATTTTTATAGCAAAAAAGTTTTTTAAATTCTACATAAAAACTGCTGTTCTGTTGTATTTTTTCTGAACTCCTCTGCTTGTTGTGGCTTTCAGTAGAGTATTTTTGCAAAATCTAGATCTCATACTTTGTTTCAGTTTGGAGGGAACAAGAGAAACTGCAATATTCCACAAAATACTCTGATCTTATGCTGAAACACTGAGGAATTCTTCACTTTGCATTTCATTTCATGCTTTCCTTTCAGTTCTGTGTGTAAACCAAGTGTAAGTTACTACAACAGATGTCAGTGATTGTCATCAAATGGTACAAAGTTGGAAGTGGGCAGGCAATTGGAAGCCCTTTTGAGTTGTGTATTTTGTTGTTGTTGGACTGTAAACCTGTCACAGGACCTTAAGTAGATCACATAAACCCTGACTTTCTAAAGGATTTCCACTCCTGAGCTTTTATGTTGATTAGTCACAATTTCCTGTAAGGTGAGAATGCTGCCTTAATAGTGTGCAGACAGTTCATCAATATAAAGTGCTGTGAAATTCCCCAGTTGAAAACATTACAGGCAGTGGAGAGTATTATTAGTTGCTATTAATATTCATTTATTATATTAGTAATATATTTACCCTATGATGTTATACTTCACCTTAAGCAAGGTAAATCATTAGCTATTTAGATTGCTTACAATAGAGTGCAGGATTTAAGGGTCTTTAGAATGTTTTGGCAATATTAAGACGATTTTTCAGCCAACATATGTGCTTCCTTATTTTTTTTAAAGAAGTAAACAAAACAAAATCCCAAGTTATTATTCACTTAAATAGTTATCTCCGCAGCAAGACTTTCTTTTTGAACTTCATATCTGCTTAAGTATCATATCTGTTGATGCTCCCTGTGTTACTAAGCAACATGAAAACTACCAAACAAACATGTAATATGGCTCCATAATTTCAATAATGCATCATGGAGTTGATTTTTTGGTTGTGTTCCTTATAGTTAATAGGAATATTTTGTGATTCAGGGTACACAGTGCATCAATATAAAATGCATTGGTTTCATTATAAAAAGCAGTTCATATCTTCTGAAAATGTGCATTTGATTGCATAAAGACAGAAAAACAGCACAAAAATTATTCAAATAACCTTCCAATTATATTTGATAAATCATGTTTAAATCCTTTTTACATTTATGTAGCAATTATAACATAACCACAGTATGTAACATCTTAGAGCTTCATCAAAATCAATCAAATCTCTTAGGCTGAAGCTGGAATGTTGTTCTGATGGAATTGCTCCCAGAGGCAATTTTGATCTATTTAGGCATCAGCTTTGCAGCACATTCTGAATTCGATTATTTCTGGTAGTATTTCCTGGGTAAGGTTTTTGTTCTAGCAATAAATCTAGGAAATTTCCAATATATAAAGCAACTAATTAATTGAAAACTAGCTAAACCAACTATTATTTTCAAAAATGCTAACAATACTTGGTGTATAGGAAATGCAGAATCTCTGTTATTTGGTTTTCAAATGTGCTTCCATAGAGAAGTGCTGATGTTTAGATGGTCAATTAAACAGGCAGTCATTCACTGTCATTATATGTGAACCTGAGAATATTTTGGAAGACAAATTTTTCCTAATTCCAAGTACAAATCTCCTGTTCAGCTTTCAGGCTTCTCTGTATCACAGTATTTAGTGTGATTCTTAGGTGAGTGAAACCATATAAGCAATGTTTGTGGTACCTTTTAGTAAAATAGAAATTCAGTACTTACCATCCAAAAGAACAGTTGTTCTGAAATCAAAATGGGTTTGTAACAAATGTACCTATTCTTCTGTCCTGCAATTTTCATAGAAATACTTGCATTTCCCTGCTCTTCAGAACTTTAAACAGAACTTTCCTGTGAAGTTCTTAGTTGAAGGCCTATGACCTTTGAAATCAGATCTTCTTTTGTGTTGGTAAAGAATCATATTTTTTCCAGTTTCTGATTAAAAAAACAGTTTAGACCTGGACTTTTCCAATATTTAGTAAGTGTATGCTCATTCACTTAACCTGGTTGAAGTTGTGGGGTTTGTTTGTTTTAAGAAATAATTATGTTTAGGTCTTCCTTGGACATAGTAGGGAATATTCTATATAGGTTTACTCATTAAAGGTCACTGTTTAATTTTAAAATGTCAATTTTAAAATAAAAGGGTTAACGTTTGCTTTCTGTGAGTTTAGAGTTCAATCACGCCTCCAAAAGGATCATTCCCTAGTTATCAGGGATGCTGGAATAGGTTTTAATGGGAAGACACAGAAAATGGATTCAGTAAATCTTGCCTAGATTGTTATTATCAAAATGTTTTTATATTACTTTTTAAGTCGGTAAAGTAAGCCTCAAAGGAAACAACTGAATAGCAGAACTAAGTGCTCCTCAGAGCCATGACAAATGGGGATTGGCTGTGTTCTCTAAGGTCATTTCTAAGAGGCAAAGTACTGTGACCAGTATAGTAAGAAAAAGAAAGAGACTGACAGTGGAAACAAAGAAGGAGATGAGTTTTAGTATTTCTGAGATGACTTTAAAATATGAGCAATAATTCAAATAGCATCCAAAATCAGTCAGTTTTAAATGACTACTGCTTCACTAGTTTGTTTCCATGCTAAAATCAAAAATTAAGAAAATAGATCCATCATGTAAACTTCACAATTTCATAATTGCGGAGAAATGGGAAAATTCCAAGAATCCTGTCCTTAATGGTTTCCTGTGTAAGATTTTCAGGCATAGAAGCAGGCATTCCAAGAATAGTGGATCCAGTGCAAATGTAGTTCCGATCTGAATTTTTTCTTCTATCAGCACTGTTGTGATGGTTAGCAATACATTTCAAACAGAATTACTATGTCTAACTATTATAATTTACAGACTTGAAGTGCGGGCCCACAAAAATCTAATGAGATTCAATAAGGCCAACTGCAGGCTAGTGCTCTTCAGTTAGGGCAATACAGATATGAGTATAGACTGGGAGAACTCTTTGAGAGTAGCCCTGTGGAGAAGGACTTGGGGGTTCTGGTGGTTGAAAAGCTGGATGTGAGCAAGCAGGATGCCCTTGCAGCCAAGAAGGCCAGAAATAACCTGAACTTCATCAAAAAAGGGACAGCAGTGAGATGAGGGAGATCATTGTCTTCCTCTGCTCTGCCCTCATGAAGTCCCATCTGGAGTACTGTGTCCAGGCCTGGGGCCCCCAGCACAAGACAGACATGGAACTGTTGGAATGTGTCTAGAGGTTGGTCACAAAGGTGTGCAGAAGGCAAGAGCACTTCTAAAGGCTGGGGAAGATGGGCTTCTTTAACCTTGAGAAATTTGCCTAGAGATCTCATTGCAGCTTTCCAATTCTTAAAAGAAACTTAATAATCAGGAGCAAGATAGAATTTTTACATAGTCTGATAATGTTTTGAAAGGGGTGAATGGTTTTAAACTAATAAGGGAAGATTTAGATTATATGTTAGAAGGAAATTGTTTATTCATAGAATGGTGAGGAATTGGAACAGGCTGCCCAGAGAAGCTGTGGATGCTCCATTCCTGGAGACATTCAAGACCAAGTTGGATGGGATGCTGGGCAGCCTGATGTAGTGGGTGACAACCTTGTCCACATGGGGAGTTGGAACTGAAAAAGATCTTAAGTCACACTCCAATCTAAACCAATCTATGATTGATTCTATGAATATATACAAAATTTTCCCAAGAGATTGCAAAGGCTGACAACACAGTTACAGTGACATTTTATTTCAGTTACATGTGCATGTGCACCCACTTTAAAATGACAGAATAACAACTGGGTGAAGAAAAAAGAGGGAGGGTATCCAACCAGACTTGCTTCCCTCCAGAATTTTTACTTTGGGAAGTATCTATGCATTTCTTTTACAGAGCTTCAAAAGAAATGCAGAATTATACTGAAAGGTACTTATTTACCAAGGTTTTCTTAACACCTAAGTGACTACGTTTCACACCACTTGTATAGGTGCAAAGATTCCACAGTCACATCTTTTTTTTTTTCCCCCCCCCACACTGGTTCAAGAAAGACACAGCACTCATGCTCTGCAACACTACCATTCTTCTCATCATCACCGTCCTCATCTTCCTTCATTTTCATCTCTATCTTCTTCTGAAATAAACTTGGGGAAAACAGATAACTGTAGCAAATAGATAAATTTTCTATTGTGATTACAGATTGGTTTGTGAATTGAATGGTAAATTGAATTTCCAATTTGTGATGGCTTTAGGAATACTGATTTGACTTCTTTTGTTTTGCAGATGCTTCAGAAAATTGCTGTTTGTTTTCTCCTGGTTCTACCAACCAACTCAAGAAGGGACCCATCTATTTTTTCATTAATCAAGCATAATATTGTCTTGAACTAATTATTCCTCTACACATGGCCTTTCTTCTGGTGTCAGCTTATCTTCTGCTGACTCATACTCAGGGTGTTCCAGTAGAGAATGGGGCACTGTTGGAAACACTGAAGTCCCAGGTAGGATTATTCAGCAATAAAAGTGAACACTATTCAGCACAGGTGAGACCTCCTGGCACAAGCAGGCGAATACCTCAGACAATTATCATTGGAGTTCGTAAAGGAGGGACAAGAGCTTTGCTGGAAATGTTGGATATTCACCCTAATATTGTTGTAGCAGCTACAGAAGTCCACTTTTTTGACTGGGATGAAAATTATGTGAAAGGAATAGACTGGTATAGGAGTTTGATGCCATTTTCTTATGGAAATCAAATTACTATTGAGAAAACACCAGGCTACTTTACATCACCACAGGCTCCAGAAAGAATTCATGACATGAACAGCTCCATTAAGCTGCTACTCATTCTAAGAGATCCCACTGAGAGAGTTATATCTGACTATACTCAAGTATATTACAACAGAGTAGAAAGCCACAAACCTGTTCAGCTTTTTGAAGATATTGTTATTAAGAATGGAGCACTGAATACCAAATACAAAGCTATTCAGAGAAGTTTATATGATGTTCACATGGAAAAGTGGCTTAAACATTTCAGTTTGGATCAGATTCACATAGTGGATGGTAATACTTTAATCAAGGACCCTCTTCCTGAATTACAAAAAGTTGAAAGATTTCTAAATCTTCCTTCCCGAATTATGTCTTCTAATTTTTATTTTAATCAAACTAAGGGATTCTATTGTATTCGAAGTGATGGAAGAGAGAGATGTTTACATGAATCCAAAGGGCGACCCCATCCTCTTGTTAACAACACTGTTTTAGAGCAACTTTATTCTTACTTCAGAGAGCACAATGCAAAATTTTACAGAATGGTCAATCATTCTTTTGACTGGCATTAATGCATTTACAATCAGTGTTTCTTTAAAAGGGCCTGAAATGAAAACTGTCAAGCATATCTTTATAACATGTAGAGATTCATATTATGAGAACTAATCGTACTGGTTATGTAGAAGCAGTGATGTGCTTGCTTCACTGGAGCAAGACATAAACTCATTCAAGTGCTAGCCTTTGAGCTGGGAAAGATAAGTTTCACATATTTGTATGACTATTCCGGATCGTGTCCCAGTCTTCTTTTTCCCTTTATGCATATTGTTGCCATCTGAATTTCAACAGACTTAATTCACATATAATGTTTTAGAAAAAAAGACTGCTTTTAACAGTGTGAAAATGTACATATTTAAAATTGTATTGTTCTAACTGTTCTGTATTTTTTTTGTTCTTGGTATTTTTTATATCAAGTATGAGGATAGTGATATTGATTTCTAGAATTTTTCGTACAATGGGTTAAATTATATGTTAAATGGGAGCATATAGTAAATAATTCTTCCTTTGTTAATATGTCAAAGCTTCCAATCAGCTAATAATAAAAGGAATCTCTTTCACCTTTGATTTTGAAAAGGTGAACTAGAAGATCCTTGTCTGTATAACATTAGTATTGAACCACAGTCTTATTATCTTGAGTTTGAAAAAAGAAAAATATCCAAATAATGAAGTAAGAATACGAGCTGTTCGAATAAGTTTAGAAAGTGAGAGATTTGAATGTAAAGAAGTTAAAAGATCCCAGGCATCCTCAGTTTACACCATTATTCTGTATACTAAAATGCAAAAAAGAAATTGTTAATATCAACATCTGTACAAATGTTTGATCATATAAATTATTTCATTTTGCATTTGGATGAAAAAGATAACTCTATCAGTACTACTATATTAATCATGGTTGTATTCTGTGACTAGTTATTCTGTTTCTCTCCCAGCTTTACTTTATGTATCTATGTGGGAACAGTGAAAAAGCAAAAGAAATTTCTTTGCCTGCCCTTCAAAGCATGGACTATTCTTCATAATTTCTAATGCAGGTCATGGGATGTACTCAGACTTAAAAGTAACATCTTTTTATATTTGTATATCTGTCTCAAACACTGCTCAATATACTATGGATGAAATTCTCAGATGATTATATATAAAAGTGACATCCTGCATAAGGAATTTTTCTTCTTGATATCTTTCGCTTGAAAATATTGTCTACTCTTCTTTTTGCATATATCAGTACCAAAGAAAAAAATCAACTTGAAATGTTTAATGTTAAATGCAAAATAGGACTACACAAATGCAAGCAGATGTGCTTGTTTGAAACTGTACCTTGCAATCCAAAAATCCTGGTAAGCTGTAATTGTTTGGCCCCACTAAGCACCAGACTCCACCTAATCCTGTTTAAAGTACTGAAAATGTGTGTTCTTCTGTTTAAGCAACTGTACAGACAACAGGATTCATTCCCAATGTGAAATTCAACCTTCTTTTTCACGAGCTTGAAGGTATGTATTGCAGCACTAAGTTTGAGTTTCTAAACCACTTTACTAAGGTACTGCTTAGATGTTAGGGAGGTAGCATTCTTCTTCCACTTAAACTGAACAGAATCAGGCCCACTATAGATTAATTGGAAAGTGTTGTCATCATACTCACTCAGTAATTGTAAAATGTTAAAAATAGATGTTTTATGTCTTAGATACACACAGGTAGCAGAATAATAAATCTTGTTATTCTGCTACCTGTGTGTATCTAAGACATAAAATTATATTAATTTTTTATTAACCTCTGAAATCATCTTTCTGAAATTTGATTACTGAATGAACCTATGATTTCTTTGAATGCTCAAAATCATTGTTTTTTTCTTCCACCTTTTCTGAGGTTGTGGCTTCTTAATCAATAATATTGTTGTTATCTGCGCATTACTCAGAAATACCAGGTGTGGAAATATAAATGCATTTCTTTCAAATTCCCCAAGATGCAGATTGTAGTTTTTCTTGCAGTGTTGCTTTCTGTTCCTTATACGTTCCAAAACTTGTCGTATTTTTCAGTTACTGATTTCCCGTGATTACTCTTTTTAATAGTGTTCTTGTTTTTGTATGCTTCTTTTTTAATAGTGTTACTGTTTTCCTTTTTCCTATTTTTTTCCTGGTGGATGACAAGCTGGCCATGAGCCAGCAGTGTGCCCTGGTGGCCAAGAAGGCCAATGGGATCGTGGGGTGCATTAAAAAGAGCATGGCCATCAGGTCAAGAGAGGTGATCCTCCGCCTTCAGGCCTCACCTGGAGTATTGTGTCCAGTTCTGGGCTCCCCAGTACAAAAAAGACAGGGGTCTCCTGGAAAGACTCCAACAGAAGGCTACAAAGGCAATAAATGGTGTGGAACACCTCCCTTATGAGGAAAGGCTGAGAGACCTGGGTCTATTTAGCCTTGAGAAATGAAGGCTCAGAGGGGAATCTGATCCACATCTGTAAATATCTAAAGTGTAGGAGGCAAAAGATCCAGACTGGACTCCTCTGCAGTGTGTGGTGATAGGACAAGAGGAAAAGGCCACAAACTGATGCATAGGAAGGTCAGCACAAATGTGCATGGGAACTTCTTCACAGTAGGGGTGATGGAGCACTGGCACAGGCTGCCCAGAGAGACTGTGGAGGCTCCTTCTCTGGAGACATTCAAGCCCTGCCTGGACACCTACCTGTGCAACACCCCAGCCTACTTTGGCAGGGAGGTTGTACTAGATGATCTCTATTTGTCCTTTCCAACCCCTATAATTCTGTGATTTCTATTTTTTCTTTTTTTTTTTTTTTCCTGCAATGATTCTAATTAAAAAGAAAAAAAGTTAACAAAGGTTTCAGGTAGCTGTTGGTATCAAGACTTCGTATCTCTATGTATCAATTTAAATTTCATCTTTCTATATTTATGTTTGCCGAGTGACATTTATATCAAGTCTTTTTCTTCTCTGAAGTTTACTTTGAGTTGAATGCAGAAGTACCAGTTGCAAAACCTATATACAGCTTCAAAAATGCAGGTCTCTTTCTAGATTTCATATTTTAGGAAGTGATTGTCTGTATAGATTAGTGATATGTGTATCTCCTTGATTTGATAGTGCACTTGATTCTGATAAGCATTTTTGGAATGACAGATTCATTGGAATAAATCCAATTTTTTAAAGTTTACTAATATCAGAAGAAATGTATTATGCATAACATAATTTTGTTGAGTGATTGGCTCTTTTGTTCCAGTTTTACATAAAGAAAGACTCTCATCTGAAGTTTCTAGGTAACTGGTCTACAAGGATGCAGATTAACCTGCACAAAACAATTAAGTGAACACTGTAGACTATGATTTAGCATTGCTAATTGTTTCAATCATAGTTTTCATTTTGTGATGTGAAAGATGTATCACATGCAGGCCTAGTCTTCTCAATTGAGCAATGCTTGATAATGAAAAGCCAAAATGATTTTTTTCTCCCAAAAAAGTACACAATTTTTGGTGTGTGGAATTCAAAGCAGGTTGAATTTTGTAAAGAACCATTACTGATGAAATTATTAACAAAATAGTTCTCAATTTATTAAATGTCAAGTACCTATTAAGAGTTCAAATAATTTCTATAAACTGTTCTTCACCAAAGTGGTCACCAATGGTCATCATCTTATTATCTGATACTTAGGAGGCTTTAATTATCTGATACTTAGGAAGTTTTAACTTTCTTATAGGAAGATTTCTTAAAGAGAACATGTGACTGTTACAAATGTTGAGAGCATCTGAAATATAAAGCAGTCACATCACTGCAGAATTTAGGATCATGTAAATGGTTCTTTGAGATTGTTTTACGTTGTAGAAATATTGAGCTTTCATGTTAAAAGTTGTTCTTTTATTTTCTTTCTTTTTTTTTTTTTTAGATACCATGATTAGGGTTGCTTTAATCCACTATGACTGAGATCTAGCATTTTCAAACAACTGCAACCATTAACAGGATCAGTTGAGACTTTGTCACAGTAAGAAGCACACCCAACCTTGATAATTAGAAGAGTCTAATCTTACCAATTTTTTAATGCAGGCTGTATATAATATGCTCTGTAAACAGAAAGCAATGAGAATGTTAAGATTTTAAAGTAGTACTTCAATAGATTTAAAGAAAACAGAGCTACTTCTACCATGTTTCCCGCAGCATTATTTTAACAGGAAGAGTGCTAAGTCTTTTTGTTGTATCTTGTCAATCTAGCTGCTCAAAACCTGTGAGCTGAAAGTCTTGTCTTACATTGTATACCCTTAATAGAAAATTTGCAATCCTTCTTTAAGAACTTCTTGCCTAAGTTCTTTGGAATGTTCATGGCTAAATTTTGGAGACCTTTACAGAGGGCAGAGACCAAGTACACATCATTGGATACTGCTACACAAGAGCAACTCTTCTGGTATCCTTTTGGTGCAGTCATAATATATCCTGAACAAAGATTAGATTCAATGATCTCTTGAGGTTCCTTCCAACCCCTGCAATTCTGTGATTATCATTATTTCTATCATGTCTTGTTTAGTCTGTGTGGTCAAAAACAGAAGTCTAGATTATTAATTTGTTTTGTAAAAGTGTGGTTAATAGAAGATAGAGATCAGTAGCCCACAGTATCTAAATTTGCAGTGAGAGTTGTGTAACCATCACAATAACTTCTCCTTGCAGAGAAATGAACGTTTAATTTCTTTAAGTAATTATTATGCACATGTAGATTATTTTCTGTGCTTGTGGATTAGATCTCTCATTTCCATCATGAGTTTGAATTTTATTATTAAAGTTAATAGATGCATTGGAATTACATAATAATATATATAATATAATAATTTGCCTAGCATGTTCATCATTAGCAGCAGTTAACAACTAGTATGTAGTTACTGGACAAATAATTTCCACCTTGGTTATTCCAAGCTTAAATTTGACTTACAATTGTTTTTTATCATATATTATTATTATTTTTTTTTTTTTGCAATATTACATCATAATGAGACTTAAGTGTCATTCCGCAATCATAAAGGAATTGTCCTTTCTTTTTAAGTTAAGTTAATTAACAGAGACATGAGCTTACTAGAATTCCTGAAAAAAAATAATGGAAATGAGGATATTAATGAAATGAAAGTATAAAATAGTATCTCAGAGTTGAAACTGCTAGCTGAAAATGCAGTAGATTTTTAAAAAAACTAATATAAATCATAATTCCATGGTAAAGTAAAGTAGGTGATACATATTCTGTACTTACGTAATACATCTCATGTAGTAATGCATGTAACGAATGTTATGAAGTCTATCTTTTTATGCACAATGGTCTTAGGCTTTTACATTTTATGTATGTACTTTTATCTCCATTACAAAACGTTCTCAGTAACTATTTGTGGAAAAATAACCTAATGTAGACTCTTAACCAGTGATACAGAATTTTCCTCTCAAGGGATGTTGGACCCTTCTAAAGGGCTTTTGGTTTTATATTGTTTCCTCTGAGATAAAAAGGTGTTTTAAGTGACATTGAAAGAAAATCCAAGAACGATCAAACCAGAATTTAAAATATTATTTCAATTTGATATTTTCCCTGTGAAGAACACTGGAAGACTGGCTTAAAATAGTTTAGAAAAGGACTATTTGTTATTTCCTCTTTTTTCATTGGATAGTACAACTAATGGATTTACAGATTTAAATTGAAATGGCAAGAAATGCAGGTAACTAACTAAGAAACCCTTTGCCACTTGGATCACCTAAAATATATTTATTTATTTTGATGTGAACATTGTGGACTACCATACACTTTCTTTTATTCTATACTATATATCTGTTTGTGAATATATTTGTATGCATAGATATAGGAATTTATCATCAAACCTGCAGTAGGAAAAAAGAATAGGATGGGATAAATACAATGTAGTAAAACCTAAGATGAGGGTCCTCTTTTACTAAATATTTGTTCAGGTAATATGGCACAATTCTAAATGAAAATTACGATTGGGCTGGTAAGACATGCAGAAGACAATAACAGGTTCCTCCAGGGATTTGTTTAAGTATTGTACGTTCCTGAAATAATTTTCTGATTACGAAGCTATTCAGGATAAATGGGAGTATACTTTTTTTATAGTGCTCTATTTCATCTTATGCTGTAGTGTTGAGAAGTAGCAATTCTCTGCACTAAGTGTTGGTTTTTTTTAAATCCTTTCTGGAAAATTAGCAGTGCTAGATGCGTAGGTTTTGTTGTTGATTTGACAAGGGCTGTCAGCTTGAAATGCTGTTCAACTGTCACAAGGAGATTGAAGATATCTCTTCTAAATCTGCTAAGATACAAATCTACCACTGTAGACAAGTGACACAGATGGAACACTTTAAACTGCAGGGGGTGCATTGCTGCCTTGAGTGAAGAAAGATTAAAGGCTCATAAACAACATATGCTATACTTACACACACACATGCATCATAGATAGCTTGCAAAATACACTTGGTCTAAAACAAAAACATGCTGAACCTATAACTGTGCACTAAAGCAATCCTGTTGAAGGCATACTGAATTGCAGGCAGCTGTTACAGTGTGCTATATTTGTAACATTATTTCTTGTAATAAACTGAAATCAGTTTAGGCTATGCTCTAGGCATCCTGTGTGAGCTACCACCATATTCTGCTCTAAATATTTTCAACTTAACTTGCAGATAATGGGTATTGTTTTCTCAGATTCAAGTGAAGTTGCATCCATTATATGTTTTCCAGACAGTCTCTGTTTATGTGATTGCAGGTTTTTGTCAAGTGTAAGTATGGCAGAATGAACAAAAAAAGATGATGAATAGATTCTCTAGAGAAAGGTAGCTGATGGGTTATGTACATACAACCCATTCATGCTAAAAGTGAACATAGTGTTACAGGGTTTGAAGTAAACTGCCTTTCGTACTTTTCAAAAATAAGCTTTCTAAGTAAGTAAACGTATGCATAATTTTTTTTTTTTAATTTTGGTAGAAAGAACTCTCCCTACATTGTTTAAAAAAAAACTTGGAAGTTTAAAACTGCAATTCGTCTTAGAAGTTAAGAATATATTGGTTTTAATGTTACTGCGTTTCTAGTAATATCAAAAAAGAATTGCACTTTGTATTAGTTTTTTTTTGTTTGTTTTTCTTTTTTTTTTT
>VXAB01004310.1:618700-655041 GCA_013399175.1 Odontophorus gujanensis | reverse complement strand
AAAAAAAAAAAAAAAAGCAAGTAAAAACATGTGAGAAAATAACTAAGTTAACAGTATGGTGGCACCATCTGCTCTCAGTTGCCGTAAGAAGATGAGCCATTTCTAAAGAACTGGAAGACTGAAAGAAAAATCATCCATTCCTTTAAAATATTGAGTTTGATTTTACCTTCAATTTTTAAGCCTTCACAGAGTTTGAGTATCACATAGCCATGGTTTTCCCTACAACCAGAAAAAATACATATATTCTTTTACACGTATGATTAAGTAATAAGACAATAAACCTTACTTATTCATCCACAAGTTTCCAATAGCAATTTTTTTTTTCTTTTTGTGAAAAAGTAACACCTTAGGACTTCAAACATGGGAGCTGGCCAATTTGGAGATTCATCACACACCTCACTTGATTGCCAGTGTAGATGTCCTTTCTTCATCAGTTATACGCAGAAGTATGCTGGTGGGCATTAATCTCTCTTCCATCACACTTACATCTATTTCAGTTTATCTACACCTGAATCACCTCAGTCACTACAGAGAAACTAAATTTTGAAAGCTTTTTGTCAAGAGGAAGAAGCAGCTTTCTCATCAGAGCTCCAGGCTTACAAGTCAGCTGTTAATTTACTGTGACTTCCTTCAGCAGTAATTAAAATGGATGCATGTTTAACCAAAGAAAAATTTGCCATCATTACAGCAAAAAAGAAAGGCAAGTACTGTTGTGACTAATTTTTTCACATAATAAGATTATGAAAATAATAATAAAATGCCACTTTTCCCACAGACTGATATGAATAACTGTTAGCATCCTTCACATATGTAATACTGCACCAATCAATGCATAGTCACAAAGACAATATTATTCCTTAGGCAGCTCTCTGAAACATGCAGGCAGGACAAAGCTCTACTATGCTATAGGAAAAACATCTCCTTGGGACAGATAGTCTGTTATCTACTGATAATCCTTTATAGAGAAAAATGGAGCAAGATAAATTCTCTTCCAGGTTTCTTAAATGCAATTTAATGTCAAACTACTGGGAAGGTCTGAGAAGGGAGGAAGAAAGCAAGGACATGAATCTGTACATTCTTAATGCAAACATTCAGATAAACCAGACTGAGAAAAATTTCAAACCACACGATAAAACTCAACATTCAAGTATTCCTGATATATATAGCACGTATAAAAATGTGTTTATAAGAAAATAAAAGATGAGTTAAACAATAAAGAACAGATTTACCTATCACAGAAGGAGAACATTAGCTAAAGTTAATCAAGTTACTGTTTCTCATTCACTTTATGTAAATAAGTTGTGTTTTGAATCACATCCATTACTCCATTATTTTTTAGATTTATTGAATATTTTCCCTCTCAAAATTAATCTGTACTGTTGGAATATTCACTGCAGAGTGAACAGAGTACTGTAGGCTTTAGAAATATACTACATTATAGGGATTATCTCTCAATTACACTTACTTTACATAATAAGAAATAGCAATGTGAACATTAATAACCAAATGCATTGAATCAGATGCTGAGACAATAAAATAATTTTCCAGATAAACTAAAGCTATCATGGATGTTTTCAGATTTTAAAAGTACATCTTAGCTGCCTAAGTTTCACCCACTTTATTAGAATGACTATTAGTCTGAGCTGATTGCTGCAATTATATTTTTCCTGCAACAGCAATAGTTCCTTTACTCTTTATTTTCCCCCCTGCAATTACTTGTTTGCACTTGCCATGGGAAAGTAAAACAGAAAAATGAGCACTTCAGTGCTAGTTTTCTTTGAAGAAGTCCCAGATATGTCCCTTTGATTAATGCTATTTTAATCACAAATACCTGATTTGTTCAAGTATTTTCATGTCTCCCTGTATGTTATCTTTATTCGTCAAACAGACATACAGGATTTTCAGGGTGCCTGAAAGGAGTCTGGCATTAAATATAGATGTATTAATACAGTCAAGAGTACTTATTTAGAAGTATTTTTTTAATTATTTTTATTTCTATTTAAGTATAAAGAGAAATGGTACTTGCTGTAGGCTCTGTAGACTTTTCAGATGTATCCATTTAAAATGCAAATATGTGCATATGTAATTGTTAGGGTCTATGTTTAGAAAAATGCCTCTTTATGTGCTTAAACTCCTCATTATTTTTTCAAAAGATTCCTGAGGATTCTTTTGCTCAGACCACCTTTCTATTTTTAATTTTATTTATTAAAATCCCCCAAAAATTCATATTATAAACTTCTCTATCTGGAATTCATTAGCACATCAGAAGATAATTTATCAGTCATATCTCATATATTACTTTTCATATGCTGATTTGTCATTCCTCTGCTTTCATTCTCCTTTCTATCACCTAAAAAAAACCTCATTTCAAATTCCTGTAAATATAGGGCATGTAAAGTTTAAGTATTTAAAATAACCTGAATACTTTAATTAGCTAACTTTATGTGTTCTTTTTATTATTAACTTTTTTCCCCTCAATACCTGAACACTAAACTACTGAAGTATAGGAAGGGTTAAATATGAGATTCAGCAGTGATAGAATAATCTTGCCCTAAAAGCTCAATAACAGTTTACAAACAGTTAGCAACCTTTTAGCTCTCCCAGTATTAACAATGTTGACATGGAGAGACTTCTCTTTTTTGTGAAGTCTCAGACAAATCCCTTAAGCCTTTATGAACCCCTGTGATTTGATCAGAAGAATGGAATAGTGCCCTTGGTAAATACCCTCATTCCAACATACATAAGGTATATACACTCTGCAACAGCTATTGTTTGTCCTTCCTTAGGAAATACAGTGCTCCTGTTTCAAGGAAAGGTGCTGAGATTTAATCATTCAAGAATCAGGCATACATAAAACCAAAAGTAAATAGATAAGTAAGTAACAATGCATGGCTAAATAGATACAATCCATGTGGCACTAAAAATGCTACTGGTCATCTGCCTGCATTAGAAGCCAGGTTCTCATCTGCACCTATATTCAGGTAAAATACATTGCAACACATACACCTTTTCTGAACTTTCTTTGATGACCAGGGTGACACAAAAGAGCTCCTATATAAATGCAATTCAGTCTTAAAGAACCTACCATCTGCAGGAACAGAATCACATCTTACGTAATTCAATTTCAGTAAGCATACAGTAAACAGACTGTCATGAGGTAGATGACAGCACCATACGAAGCAGCAGCAACCAGAAGGTCACTAAGACTGTGTTAGTTAAACATAATATGGTTGAAATTAAAAAATAAAAATTATAATTAAAAACACCCCTTGTGCACAGTACTTCTAGCAGATCCATTCCAAAGTAGTACCACTGCAGAACTTTATAACACAAATAGAGTATTCGCTCCAGAAATGAAATTCATCACTAAGGATAATAAAAGTCTTATGGCTCTTTAATTGCACTTCTGCAGGAGTGAACTCTTTATGGAACAGAGATGTCAGACAGGAGCATAAGAATTTGTAGATAAACGTATCATCACAAGACTGCAACTATAGAAGACAGCTACAAATAATGGGGAAGATGAAATTCATCTTACCGAACACCAGATGCTTACTCTGTAGCTGTCTGCATGTTAGTTAATAAACTTATTCATACTCGTTCAATAAGAATCATGGAACCATAGAAAACACAGAGAAAAGGACCTCAAAGATCATCTAGTTTCAAGCCCCCTGCCATGGGCAAGGTTGCCAACCGCTAGACCAGGCTGCCCAGAGCAACATCCAGCCTGACCTTGAATGTCTCCAGGGATGGAGCTTCCAGAATATCTATTGGCAGCCTGCTCCTGTGCGCCACCACCGTCTGAGTGAAAAAATTCCTCCCAACATCTAACCTAAATCTCTCATCTTAGTTTAAAAACATTCCCCGTCATCCTATCACTGTCAACAGTCATTCCCCCACCTGTTTATATGCTCAATAAGAGTAAATAAAGAGCATGGAAATAAATACTTCTGGAACACATCTTAAATCTGGAACATCTGACCTGTTTTATACGTCTATTTAAGATAGCACAAGTTATGTCCTAGAAATATCTAGTTCCATTCAATGAAATCTTCAAAAATATTAATATATGGAAATATTACTGGAAATGTTTACATTCAAATGGATTAGTTTGACCCACATTACTGTAACTGGCTGCAGCTAAGAAGAGCAACAGTTTATCTATAAACCACTATATTCATTCCCACATTGGCAATGAAGAAAGCTGAGGGGAGTTCAAATAGAGGTCCCCTCTCTAGTGTATATACCTCCTATATTTTGCACGTCACTGTGTTACACATCCTTATTTCTGAAGCTGTATCAGATTTGTTCAGGGATGCTCTGCAAAGCACTCAAAGAGAAAAAATAAAAGAATAAAAAATCTATTAATTGCTGCTAATGAGCCCTTAAAAGAAGGCCACCATCAGTATATGATTTGTCTTAATGACATCCTGAAACAGGAAATATCAATGAATCTTATTACTCCAGGAAACCGAAAGTCCCTTTGTCCTTTAATTTCACTTTATCTCTTTTCTACATTCTTTTAGATAAAGTTAAAAAGAAGACAGTAGTAATCTCTTACTAATGTTTTCACCTCAAAAAAAAAAAAAAATCACTATTATTCATTTTCAAACAGATTTATCACAGTGGCTTTCATCCTGTAATTTTTTTCCTACAGAAGTACAATCACAACTTTAACAATTTTCTTTCAAGTCTCCCTTGACTCTTTCAGTCTCAGCATTATCTATCATATGCAGCTGACAGAGAAGGCACAGCCATAAGGCTGAGAGAAAATCTCATCGTTCTCTACAGCTACCTGAAAGAAGGTTTCAGTGAGAGTGCTGGTCTCTTTGCAGGTGACAAGTGACAGGACCTTTTTAGAAAATCTTTGTGGCCCCAAGATGACATCAAGCAGTCTCTCAAGACAATTGCTCTGTGCTTGCTGTAAACAAATGACAAGTCCTTACTAAGCTGTTACAAATTTGTAAAAACATGAGCAACAAACTGCCTCTGTTTTAAATTTAATTCTTTTGTAATGTCTGAATGTCAAGTTCACCATGATTAAGTCAAGTATATCACCAGAAATAATAAACCTAGGCACCTGCCAACTCTTGAAATATATTTTTCATCTAATCTCATTTAAGAAATCACAGTTCGTCTTTATTTAGATATCTGGCTTATAAAATGTTATATGCTGGAATTAGACCTAGCTAGTCACTCTTTCAGTAGGGGAGAAAAACTCATCACAAGAACCTTGCCCTTATTTCAAAGAATTAGGTTCATTCTTCCTGCTGTTATTTTAGTGAGATATCATTTTGAACAATTCTGCTTCTAAATGTCAGTCCACAGATTTCATATGAATGTAAGTATATTTTGTATTTCAAATTTGCTTGAAAGGGTCTATCTTTCAGATTTTATTATGGGTACAAAGCCCATCTGGAAAGAAACTAAAAGATACAGTATCACTAAGCAAGCATGGCTTCATCAAGAAGTTTAAAAATAATAATAACTACTGACTACAAAATAGTATTTACTTCCTTATTCAGATATATAGATATTAATTTACAAACTATTTAACCCAACAGAAGGGAGGGACACCATCCAGAGGGACCTCGACATGCTCAAAAGTGGGCACATGAGAATCTAATGAGTCTTAACCAGGCCAAGCAAAAAGTATTGCACTTAGGTTAGGACAATCCCAGATATGAGTACAGGCGAAGAGAAAAACTTGAGAGTAGCCCTGAAGAGAAGAACCTGGGGGTCCTTATGGATGAAAAGCTGGACATGAGCCAGGAGAGGAGTCCTCTCTTGTAGCTCAGAAGGCCAAGTGTATCATGTGCTGCATCAAAAGAGGGGTGGCAGCAGGGAGAGACACGTGATTGACCCCCTCTGCTCCACCCTTGTGAATTCCCATCTGAAGTACTGCATCCAGGCCTGGGGCCCCCAGTGCAAGAAAGACATGGATATGTTGGAGCAGATCCAGAAGACAGACATGAAGATACTCAGAGGACAAGAGCATGTCTCCCATCTGAAGATAGGTTGAAGGAATTCAGTTTGTTTAGCTTGGAGAAGTCTCCGGGGAATGCTCATTGGAGGCCCTCAGTATCTGAAGGGAGCTAACAAATGGGAGGAGAACTAACATTTTAAACAACCTGATAGTGATAAGACAAGGGGGAACATCTTTTAAAACCAAAAGAGGGGAGATATAGGTTAGAAGTTAGGAAGAATTTTTTTACTCAGAGGATAGAGAGACACTGGAACAGGCTGCCCAGGGAGGTTGTGGATGTCCCAACCCTGAAAGCATTCAAGGCCAAGTTGGTCAGGATCCTGGTCATCCTGATCTAGAGAGTGGCAATCTTGCCCATAGCAAGGGAGTTGGAACTAGATGATTTTTAAGGCCCCCTCCAACTTAAGCCACTCTATGATTCTATGATATGATTTGTTTTCATTCTTTAACCTGCCCTCCCAATTGTTATACAAATGCACTGGAGGCTTCTGTATTTCTTTTACTAATCTTTTTCCCCAGTCTAAATGTGCTTGAAAAGATTAACCACTCTGAACATGTCTTGTAGAATATACCTACAGGAGTTCTGTCCAAAGCCTGTCTTGGCTGCAGTTTCTACTCTGCTTACATGTCAACTAATATCTTCATTCAAATACTCAAATGACATCAAGCTGACATGTTCTGCCAAGAGTTCCTCCAAGTTTCATTGCCATGTTTTTATTTAAAAGCTGTGATTGACTCTTGAAAAGATGCTTTTATCTGCTGTGAAGCTGGCAGTAAGCAGATCCATGCTAATTCCTAGAAAAGCTTGGTAAGGCCTTAAGGAAGCTACTCATCTAGAAGAAATAGTCTGCCCTTCAGAGTCTGATAATCACCCAAATGCCCACAGGGACTTTTCTAACAAGACCTTGTCTTATCTGAGCTTTGGGGTTTCAGAGATGGGCTTGATGAGGAATGACAACTCTTAGTCATGGCAAACTCTGGAAATAATAAACTTCTTTCAGAATAAAGAAAGAAAACCTGCTGCATTTAATCTCAATTTTGTAGTACTAGGTACCACATATTTTTAAAATATTTCTCCTCTAAATATCCACGATACTTTTGCTCATCTCTTTGTTCACATAGAGAATAGTTATGAAACAATATAAGCAGTAGGGTTGTAGGCATTATCAGAATAAATTTAATCAGATTTACTATACTAGAAACTTACTGATTGCCAAAAGCAACAAAAATGATTCTGTGTTAGCTGAGAGTCACAGTAAAATGAGTGAGTTTTAAAAAGACTTGAGATGCTTTCCTTCCTATTTCCAAATGATTTTCCTTCCTCATCTTCTTAGGCTCAAGAAATACTAAGAGTATGTGGTCTCAGTGCCAAGCAGGATGTTCAATTACCTTCTTTTTTAAAGCACAGGGAAGGTCTCCTACTGGCAGATGAGAGGAAGATGCAAGTTAGAGAAGCTGAGATAATGGGAGAAAAAATAATAGTTGTTGAAACCACATTGAATGGTAACTACTTCAAAATTATGAGAAATACTTTTTATATTTCACTAAATAAGAATCTGCTAATGCATTATCATCTAGCTACCCATGTTTTGTCTGGGGGATTTATTTTTGGGGGGTCAGACACTTACTTGGGAGAAATTCACACAGTTTCATTACATTAGCTGTAACCAGATGAGTCTCATGAGCTGTGGCCTAGTGTCTACAGGAAACATACTACTTAAATAATTGCAGTGCATGAAGTGATAATCATAGAATCATAGGGGTTGGAAGGGGTCTCAAGAGATCATTGAGTCCAACCCCCTGCCAAAGCAGGTTCCCTACACCAGGTAAATGATAACAAAAGATTTTTTCCCCTCTGTTATAGAGTGCTATTATAACTTGAGGTGTAATTGTTCATGAAGAAAGAATTAGGAAGGACAACATATTTTAATCTATTGCTAGTCCTACATGGAATATGATATTGTCAATTAAAAGCAGATGGTAAAAAAAAAAACCAAAAAAATAAAAAAAAAAAAGTAAAAGACTGTGGTTGTATTAGATTCATTAACACAATACATGCCTTTTGGATATAGCAATCAAGAATGCTTACACTTACGTTTAGTCAACTACAAACAGCTGAAAATCTTCAGAAACACAGTAATCCTGGATTATACCTTCTCACTGGCAGTCCCATATTTTCCATTTTTTACTGACTTGCTTCTAGCTCCACTTGTTATGTCACTACCTAGTCACTACCTCCACCTGAGCTTGTCCTTAGAAATCTCATCCCTCAAGCAATGCTTTCATGTGTCTTCCTTTGACGCATATACTTGTTTCCTTTTCCTTCACGCCCTCTTACTCCACTAAGAGACCACGTCTAATTAGATCAAGTTTTGTTAATAATCATGTTTTGAGCAGCAAAACAACAAAGTTCTCTTCCAAGTTGCTATGTTTCAGTGAATAATTATTTTTACTGAATAAACTAAACTGATATTAAATGTTACATTAAAAGTTATGCTAAATCAATACATAGAATAAGGTCTTTTTAGTGCAGTTTACTAGCTATAATACAATCTGTGTGTTTCAGGAACCATAGGAAACTACTCCTGTTTAGTAATATAGGGTCATTTTCTCAGAAAGAAAATTATTTTGACAACATTTTTTGCGCTTACACAGAACTGTCATTATTAAAAAAATAAATAAATTACTTAATATGCCAATTTTTAGTATCTTGAGAGTGAAGTCAGTATTTTCAAGATGCTGACTACAGGTTTGTATCATCTGATACACGTATGTGTTTTAACAGTTGTAAAGGGAGGCAAAAATGCGTTCTATATTTTCCACATCATGGGGAGAGAATCAGGTAAGATCACATGTTGCCACAAAGAGATGAATTCCCTAACGCTTTATATTTCATCTTAATAATTTACACCTGTTCAATGAATGAGCTTTTTGTTGCCAAACTGATCTGGCTTCATTTAACACCTATCTCTCTTTGCACACATTCAAATGAATACACAAGGTGCAAACCAGTGGAGATTTGGAATTACCAGAATATTTAGTCTCGTGATTAAAGTTTCTTAATATAGTTGTCACAGAATCTGAGGGTATTCCTAAGTGCACAAGTATATGCAAAGATATCTTTAAATTTATTGCGAGGTAGTGGGAAAAAGAAAGAAAAAAACCACACTTGTGGAAACATAGAATCATAGAATGGTTTGTGTTGGAAGGGACCATTAAGATCATTTAGTTCCAAATGCCAATAGACAAGGTTGCTCAAAGCCCCATCCAATCTGACCTTTGCTTCCAGAGAGAGGACAGCCACAGCTTCACTGGGTAACTTGTTCCAGCATCTCACCACTCTCACAGTAAAGAATTTTCTAGTCTAAACCTACCCTCATCCAGTTTAAAGCCATTTCTCCTCGTTGCTACATAACCTTGTAAGAAGTCCCTCCCCAGCTTTCCTGTAGGCCCCCTTCAGAGACTGGAAGGCTGCTGTAAGATCCCCCCTGAGCCTTCTCTTCTCCAGCCTGAAAAGCCCCAGTTCCCTGCCCTCACAGGGGAGGTGCCCTGGCCCTCTGATCATCTTTGTGGCTCTCCTTCGGATATGCTCCAGCTATACTCCAGGTGGGGCCTCAGAAAGCACAAACATCTTTCTGTGTCTTTTACACTAGGTTCAAGAGACAGTGTTTATCATAAATGAATACTTGCATCATTACACAATTAGCTTCTAGCATAAAGAAAGCAAAATATTCTACAAAATACACTTCACTTTCAGGACTGTACGTGCTGAAAGTATATGCACTCTCCATCTTAAGCAAATACAAATTCATTCTGAGAGTAAGTCACTGATTGCTCACGTTGTTTCAGTGTTGTAAACACGGTATCGCTACATCATAAACTTTTCTAAACCTCTTTGTTATTAACGCACATCTTCATTTATAATTTCTATGTAAAAAGTAATCCAGACTAGATTCTTCTTCACGATTACAGCTTGCATTATTAAATCCACAACAGTGGAGAATTCAGTGGTTGAACAAATAGTGCAAGGCTTTTCATAATCTCTGCCTTGGGAAAGCAAAAGATAGTGCAAAATTCAACTCAAATTAGAGTACACATTTCAAAGAGATCACTCATATTTATGTGTGAACCTTGAAATTCAAAAATATTGTGGTAAAGTGCAAGAGAACAGAAGGCTTTATACCGACAGATGCATGGCAAGTTCATCATATTTAAATATAAAGATAGTTTATAGTATGTAAATATAAAGTTATCTTCTTCGATAAATTGCAGTGTATATGCAAATCAGAGTTATAGCACTGGCTCTGACACGCTGATTTTTAAGAATTTTGTTTGTGTGTTTAATAACAACCACAAATAAACCTCTCCTTTTCTGTCATTTGCTCTCACTAATCTCATGCTATCAGCTTGAAAGAACAAGACCCAAGTTATCCTGTTTTCTAATTTTTCCATTGTTTTAACAAATGGTAGTAAAACCAATAGCAAAATCTCCACTTCCCCCTTTCTCTCTTCCCCCTCCCTCCCCCCATTTTTTTCCTTAAAAAAAAAAAAAAAAAAATTAAAAATGCAAAGTATGCTGATCTGGTAGATATTTCTAATCTGTCAGCTTCAATTTTAGCACTAAAACGTTAATCAAGTTGCATTTTGAAACTCTATGAAACGTTACTTCCTGCTGCTACGTTCAGTGCTGGTAATTACATACTGACTGTTACAGAGAAAAGAAAGAATATTTGTGTAGAGTGTTCTTATCTAAACTTGACAGAATATCTATTATTAAAAGTCCACTCACAAGCTTTCTTTGCTCCACTGTCATTTATGTTAAGGTCGTTATACTTCTGTGAAAACAGATTCACTAGCTGAGTTCTTCTCTTTTCCAAGTTCAGTTTGGATCTGGGAACATACATAAAACAGAAATCATACAATAGAAGTATTTTTTTAAATTAACTTCATTTTTCCAAAGGCGCTTCAGTGAAAAAAATAATTTTACACACTACAGTATGGATGAAAATGCATTCAAACTGTCACTGAATCACAAATAAGATGAGCTGCGAGATATCAGACCAGGTGACAAAGGGCTTTATCAGGTTGGGCCTGACCTGGGAATGGGCTCCAGGCTACTTCTGACGACGTCAGTGGTCTTTCACTGAAATTGCTCCAGTTTACCAATGTATTTGATGAAGTGGGAGTCAAACATTTGACTAAACATTATAGATACAATCTACCAAGCTGACAGGGATAAACACTTCAAGCTGCCACTATGCCCCTGCATCCACAAGCAACCAGTGGTTTGTATAACCAAGGGAACTCTGTTAGGAAATTGTGGAGAAATTATTTCTCCTTTTCCAGCACTATATACAATGTATTTGTATATTTCCTTTTCCATTTGCTCTATGGGTATACTGGAAGTGAAGTTACCCTTCACAGTGGTGACCAAGAAGAGTTATCAATTAAAATAAAAAGTACATCATACTGCATTATCTTATCTAGACTTGCTGTTAGATCAGCTGATTACTTAAATTACCATCTTAGTTTCATAATTGCTGTATCTGTTCCCTCTATATAATAAAAAATGTTACATAACTTTCTTATCTTAAGCTTGTTTTATTCTTATGAATGAGCATTATTTTAGATAAAATGAAAATTGTAACATTTTGGAATACCATCTACCACCTGGTTACAACATTATTTATATTCAGTAGCTCCTTTCTTTCCTAGGCTGTGAGATTTCCTACATCAGAGATAATCACTTAGGATGTTGACTAACTACCTGGTTGTTTACTTTGTTTTCACCTTTTCAAAATACCAATTGGGTAGAACAATATGAAGATTCTCAAAGCTCTAGAAAGAATTGTAAGTGGTTTTTTGTAGTATCTGTGCATAATCGTAATGTATACCTGATCTGCATTTTGATGTAGCACAATGTCATGCTTAATGTCTAATTCTAGATTCAGTATTAGGAGGACAATTTCAAAATGAAACCTTGAGAGTCTCTGGATGTGTTTCATTTCACTTGGCTATTACTGCCATCTACTGATATAATTTGTAAACTTCAAAACTCTCCATTTAGAAGGTACATCACATCAAGAGTAACCAGGCCTAGGCTTGATTTAGCTGCTGATGTAATGCCTCATGCTGTTATGCAATCATGTATATGTTCAGTTTTTCATGGTAATAGTTTCTCTCTCTTGCCTATAAACATGCACTTCAAAACCCACTTATCTGGCAAATAAGAAAATTGTGCAAAGTTGTAGTAGTAGTAGATTGTAGTGTACTCAGTACATTCTCTTCTGGGAAGTTTCCCTTGAACAGGCTGCATTATGTATTAACTGCAGTAGTTCTTACTATATGATTCATAACGATTTCTAGTGAATAAGAATGATGAAAATAATTGTGGTGAAGTAAAGGAAGCTAGTCGTGGCCCTTCTGCAGTGGAGAGAAAGTGTCAAACCTCAGTTTAAAAAGTAATCACTTTCTAAATCTAATTTCCACCTAGTATGAAACCATGATGAAGAAAAGTTCATAAAGTGAAAACTGCCTCCTGAAAGCTGAAGTTCACATGAACATATTGCAAAAAATTTTTAATAATGAAGATAAATGTCTATAAGAAATACGATCATATATTTGTATGTAATTCATATATATAAAGGTGAATTTTTCTAAGGCATTTGCTAGATCTCAAATGAATTGTTTTATTTTTATGAAGATGGTTTAATACAGCCATATGGATTTATATTCTAAGTAGCATACTGCGGCAATTTTTTGTAGTTATATGTATTCAAAACACATAAATATGTTGTCTCAAGCATAACCTAAACATCAGACCACATAAATAAGAACTATCCTATCTAAAGTAATACGTTATCAAGGCACAGTGATGAAACACTTCGCTCAGTCTTCTGAAAAATACACTCTCTCTCTCTCTCTATAAAAAAAAAAAAAAAATTTTTCTTCCCTACATAGTGCTCCTGAGTTTAAATCAAATTTATACATTAGACAGATAAGAAATAAAAATACAGTAAAGCAAAACCAGTATATTTAAATTCGGGTTCAATAATTAAGTGAACTGCATATGCCTTCACACCACTAACTGTGGGACAGTTCAGAATTTCACAGTAGCTTATCATGGGTATCAATACCATAAGCCAGGCTCTGAGGGGTCAGACAGTGAACTCCATTCCTTTTTTCACCAGCTGATCTCCAAGTCCTGCTACAGCCCTCTAAGTCTTGTTATACTTGTTTTGGTGCCTCCTATTGGTATCTCCCCTAACTCTGTCAGAGAAAAAAACTTTCTACAATCTGACAGGCAAAAAAAAGTAAATTAATTAACACTGCAGTTAGCAAATGAACTTCTGATATCAGCTATGCAAACTAGAAAGAAGTAAATGCAAGTCAGACAACATATTCTATACAGTGGTTTTCCACACTGTATGAAATCCCTTCAATTAATAAATATACAGATGCTATCATATTACAGTCAGACTTTCAAAATAGATACATCCAATCATTCAAAGAAACAAAAAGAAAACTGCTTCTGAAGTCAGAAGGGATTTAGTGATGCTGATTGCATTCAAAGTTTCTGCTGTTGTGCACATTTTTATTTTCAAAACTTGTAACTTGAAAGAGGTAGTAGAAGGGATCAAGCACATACTCCTGGATCAGTTTGTTTCCAGGAAAAATGGAACATAAACTGTTTATGAATTTATTTATGAAAACAACTGTTGTATTGCTCTGAAAAAATAACAGCATGGAATGAAACTAGACTATCACGGACTGTTCTAATAGATGATCTTTACCGTAAGGGGGGGATCTTGTTCCTCCTGGTTCTGATTGCATACACAATTATTTCTTCTGCACTCCTTTTGTTCTGAATTTCCCACAGATTGTACCCTGCATCAAGCCAATACAACTGCTTGAACTAGACAAACACAAATCTGACAAATAAAAGTAAAAGTCTAAACTTTAGGCAAACTTTTCATCAATTCATCACACAGTCAATTAAGTGCTAGAGCTAGTAAGTTCGAGGGAAAAGGTAGGACTGTACAGCTAATAACAGATGAATTAATTACCTATTCTCACAGCAGGAAACCCTTAGATTACATCAACCATGTAGTATAACTTATCCTCATACTGTGGCTCCAAGTCACATTTATTGCTGACATCTATTTCTACCTACAAACCATTTTATTCAAATGATGCCACTTCCCAGTGGCACTGACATACTTTGTGGAGTCAGTATGGTTTAAAAAAATGAAAAATGAAATAAATAAACTAAACAAACAAACAAACAGATCCACCTTGAAACTGGCATAGGAAAAGGGCAGGAATGTTTAACAATAAGCACTTACAGAAGGCAGGCTGGCCTGCAGAAATCATACTAGTTTAGTCTACCACTAAACTGTCTGAAATTTAGGACGTGCTTCCTGCTCCACCTCCCGCCTTCTCCCTTCAAAAAATACAAAAACCAAAACAACGAAGTAACAAAAATATCACTATTCAGTTTTCTCAGATCTTATTTCCTTTCCCCTTTTTCAGTGTTTTGGGCATCAGTGTTTTATTGAATTAAGTTGTTCACGATAACAGAACAAGGCCACTGGCAGACAAAACTGGGGCATTGTTTGTTAGATGGATCACCAGAAGCTAAGAAGGGAGTATTAGCTCACCCTGCTCCTAATCTTTACTGTAGCAGGGAAATTATCTCATGCTTGCAGTTTGAAGTTCTCAATAGCAGACTTCAGCAGCATGTCAAATTGTTTCATTTTAATAATAAATGAAGAAATTCAACTAAAAGATTATTGTATCGTGAATAATTGAGAAAAAAGAACATGTCAGGTTCCAAAAATAGTAAAATCTTATTAAAGAAATTCATTATTTGCACTAATGAAGGCAAATCTTTCTCTTATTATAACTAAGTTTATGGAAAGAACATATGCCAAAACAAAAGAACTACCTACAAAATTATACAGCCCTGCAGTAACAAACCCAGTCTAATCACAGTATTCGTAACTTCTGACAAAAATTACTCAAAAAAAATCTTCTCCATAATTCTGGCTTCTAGTTGGCTAATTATCTTCCCGTACTACAAGAAGTAATAACAAATGCTGTATAGAAATATTCACTTATTCTCAGTATAAACTTGAACATTTATGTAAAGCTGTACATAGCAACTTCAAAAAGAGGAAAGATTAAATGTTCCTACTTTTATTCCAGTTTGGGAAGAAGTGTGCTCAGAAATAAAAGGCAGGGCAAGACACTTCTGCTTTTTTTTTTTCCATTTTGTTGAATACAACATTCACAAAAATATTCGAGCTGACAGTATTAGAGATGCAATTTGACTCTTCAGCAACAGAGTAATTTAAGAAATTATCAATTAGGTAATTGAACTAGGCCACAGAAAATATCAAGTCTGCAGAGGGCTGTTCTGCAGGTGAAAAGAGAACTCATGCTCCTCCAAATGTTAAATTCTCAGTGGTCTGTTAATCAGTATGTTGACCAGTCTGAATTAAGCTAACTCAGGTGTTATCTTTGTGATCACATTAGTGATCAGGGAAATCAATCTCAAGTTGCACCTCTTTTCTCCCAAATATACAGCACAGTGTTGGAGTCCCCATCACGTAAAATGGATCCACTGATCACTACTTTCACACAGAGAGTATCAATTTTAATTGGAAAAGATGTAAGGAGGTCTCTAGTTCATCCTTCTGCTCAAAGGATTTTAAGTTTAGAGATCTGATCTAATTGTTCATGGCTTTATCCAGTTAGGCCTTGAAAACCTTCAAATGTCTGAGACTGCACTGGCACTGAGCTGCCTGCTTGAATACTAATGCAAATTATTCTGAAACACGACCATGAGACTATTGTCTTTATATAGTCACATACCATTACACAGTAAAATAAGGGATCATTCTGAACTTTAGTATAGAAAAGATCCTGGAGTGTGATTTCTAACAAAAACGGAGCTGAAATGGACAGTTGAGATACTGATTCAGCAAAGCAGCCTCACTATTTCTTACAGAGGCTGTGGGGCACACAAGAGAAAGTACTCTCTTGTAAATACTCTTTAAAATACTGATCACTTTTCTGCCTTTGTTTCTCAGTCAGATCACCAAAAAGCTGTATTTTTCCTCTTCATCTTTTTCTTGCCTGACATTCTCATTCTTGGTGAGAAATGAGCTGAGAATTCTGGACAGCTGATAGTTTAAGTAACATCAAGAGAGCAATTTTCTCTTAAAATTAACCTGGCTGTATATATAAATAAAATAAAAGTGAAAAGAGTAGGTCTCAATTATTTCATTCAGCAAGAACATTTGGTAGAATATATCTGAAAAAAAAAAAAAAAAGGGAAAGATCTAAAACTGATCAAAACTGATCTGATCATGGAATGCTCATATGTACAGTGAAATAGCTGTATTTCATTTAACTGCACACAAACAATCCTGCTCATTACTGGAGAACAGATTAAGGGCAAAATAAAATCAAGACTAAGTAACTCAGAGAGAATGCTCAATGTATAAATGACTTCCCATTCAAATAACTGTTTAAAAAGAGGAAATAATTAGATTAGCATTTCACATAATTTTCCATTTCACTCTCTTGTGTAGCAGTTAAAAAAATGATTATTCAAAATCTGTTTTCTTCTCTTTTGAGAATTAATTACTTCATTTTTAATATTAAATATGTTGCATAAGATGATTGCTAGAAAGAGAAAAAGGAAAAAAGAAATAGAAGTAAACACTGATATTGTACTTTCCAATGAAAAACACTGCTTGAAAAGAGAAACCATATTATATACTTCGATGTTTGGAACTAAGTATTGGTATTGGTTTGTATTTCTAACCTTGCAGCAATCACTGATCCACTGGTATGTGTAGTTTGTTTTTGTTATAATGCAGCTGCAGAGGAGGTATTTAGGCTTCAGACAAAGAGCAATAAAAAGTATCTTCCGGGGGAGAAAATCTCTCATCTCAGAGGTCTCTAACTGCTAAGGAAACAAGCTAACAAGAGTCAATATCTAGAAGATGAAACAAAAGAAAGACAGAACAGGATTTAAACAAATACAAAACAGGACTTTAACAATGTGATTAATTGTGGCGGGGGGGGGGCGGGAGGGGGGGGGAGCATTACCAAGTAATTAATAGAATAAGACTAACATTTCTTGATGTTTCAGTCAAAATTAGGTAAGCTTTTGAAAGATGCTGTATTGTAAAACTAAATTCCTAGGCTGAATAGCAGAGGAAAATGTGTAAAACGTATTGACCTCTAAGATAACCACCTGAGTAAATCTTACTGGGGCTCCTGTCATGTTCACTTCTAAGAACTGCACCTCATCTGCAACATTTTAGCACTTTCTGGTGTCTTGATAACAGCTGAGATGGAATCAAAACAGAATTAAACCATTTTTTATAACAGTGAGAAATGAAGAACAATCCCATGAGATTTCCCTTTTCTGAGCATTAACATCTTCAGAAGGAGTTCACTGTAACAAAAAGATATGTGTTTTTACATGACATACATTTTTCAACTGAAAATTGAAAAATGACAACAGCATCATAGAATCACCAGGGTTGGAAAAGACCTACAAACTCATCCACTTGTCACCAATAGCTCTCTCTAAACCATGTCCCTCAATATAATGTCTAAATGTTCTTTAAATACCCACAGGGTTGGTGACTCCACCACCTCCCTGGGTAGCCTATTCCAGCACCTGACCGCTCTTTTTGAGAAGTATTTCCTAGCATCCAGTCTGATTTCCACCAGTACAATTTGAAGCCATGCTCTCTAGTCTGATCACTAATTACAAGAGTGAAGGAGGCCATCACCCAGCTCACTAAAACCTCCCATCAGGTACTTATAGTGAGCAATAAGGTCTTCCCTTAGCCTTCTGTTCTCCAGACTGAACAATCCCAGCGCCCTGATCTGTTCCTCACAGGGCCTGTACTCCAGACCCCTCACCAGCTTTGTTGCCCCTCTTTGGGCATGCTCCAGGGTTTCGATGTCTATCTTGCAGTAAGAGGCCACACTGAACACAGTACTTAAGGTGCAGCCTCACCAGTGCTGCTCATATTTCCATTCAAAGCAGTAATCTTTTTTTACACTGTTTTATTTTTTTTCCGATTTATCGTTTCACCTGTATGTCTTTCAAGAGTCCCACTTGAGAAGTGTTCTGCAATAGTTTGGGAGCAAGGGCATTATATGTGTGTCCCCTGAGATTATTTATATATTCCTTATTAAAATCTTTTCCACCTAAGTAGTAATTTCATTTAATTATCAAAGATCTGGTTTCTATATATCTTGACAAGCTTCAAATCCTAATTTTAACTGAAGTATTTTTTACAGATATATGTATACTAAAAAAAAAAGAAAAAAGAAATTGATTTTCTGTGAATGAAAATTTTCAACATAAATTCAGTGAAGAGTCATGGGGAAAATAAGAGAATTACGGAATAGTGAAAGATCTTTAAACTCTGCACAGTTAATGTTTACTCAGCATAGTATTAGACATTATTCTGATGTGTTTGTAACATATGCAAATCACCCAACTTGTTTCAATCCTTAATGTCAAATTCTGAAATAATTTTTAAAGACTGAATACTTGCTGTTTATGTCTCTCTAAAGAAAAAAAATGTTGTTACAGATGGTACAAAGGCTGCTTAGAGATATTCTCAGCTGCAGATACTGCCAGACATAGATTACATTTGTTCTCATGCTGAAATAATTCTCTTGTTTTGATTCTCTGTTTTAGGAGCTCACAACTCTGCTATGAAGGGGAAGAAGACTGACACAATTCAACTAAGGATAGAATAAACTGTTGTGCAATGCTGCTCTGTATAAATCTTTTGGGAGAGATGATCCATTACCCAGTATTTCCCATAGTAAAAGAAAAAAATTCTGTCATTACTACTGCAACTCCAGGCGACAAGAAAAATATATCTGAACAAACATGTGGACATCTGTAGCAAAATTCTGGCCTAGTAACTTTAACAGAATGTTTTCTCTTTTTACTTCACCGGAACTATAACATTTTCCTGATGACCATCCATTTGTCTGTCCTTAATATACAGCTGCTATCTTTCATATACTTTGCACAAAATAATTAGTTATGTGAATGTGAAGACAGTTCTCTCTTTTATTAAAAGGGCAGATCATCACATTACTCTCCCATTAAAAAATTGTGAAAGCATTTAAATTGAACTTTATATTTCTTGTTCCTCAGCTTACCTAAACTAAATATTGAAAGTTTAATAAAGTAAACTTTAGACCTTGTGCCATTAAAGAGATACAAGGGAACAAAATAAAAAGCTTTGAAAAAGTTAAAATCCTTCCAAAAGTTATTTATTCACAAGCAGTTAGTTATTCATAATAATTCTGCTTCCTTAATGTTATACCTCTGTCAATTCATGGTAATTCAAAGTGACTTCTATCTAACATTCTTCTGGTTAAATATAAGATCAGGGTATTTGCACCAGTCCTTTTATGTTGTCCTTTTCTCTTTTCCTACTATCACTGTCTTTACTGTTGTCTTCATTTCACTAAGTACTGGAACACACTAGGAGAAATATATTTTTCATCAGAAAGCTAAAACTGCCTACCAACATCAAATTGCTAAATAAGAGTTTCAGACTGCAGGCTTCAAAGAAACTTCCATCTCCCACATAGGAGAAAATTTACTAAATATTATGAACTGTTATTTCCTCTAAAGGATAAACAGTGAAAATAAACTTTGAATGATTTTTGAAGAAACTATTTTACAGCATAAGGTAAGCCATTTCTTTTCACGGCCTCTGCAAGCCTATAAACACCTAATATTTTAATATCTTTAATTTAGACCAGACAGTTGGCATTTAATAATAGTGCTCTAAAATAGAATGCAATATATTTGAACTTTTTTCACACACAATACATACTAAAAAGCTGAACACAAAGTTTAAATGGCTCTGAAACAGAGCAAACTATATTTGTAGTATGTATAACAAATACCATATTCACAGCACAAACTTTATCTCACAAAATGTGGCTCTCAGCCATTCCACTGAACATCTGTTACAAGGCCAAAGTAAATCCTGCAGAGCTGAAGAGGAGCTGCTCTCATATGAGTGCACTTCAGGGTTAAGATTCACAGAAATTATTAGGAGTGTAAGTGCCTCATCTATTCATGTGCCAGATCTCATGCTCCTCAAAGTCAGACCTCCTTAAAGAAAATTCTGCAATTAATCCTTCAAAAATTTGTTCTTAGGAGCAGCTGCAGTTTAAACATTTGAAATTACTAATAACTTTTTACTATCATGGCTTCGGTTACTTATTAACAGATTTGCTTTAGGTAGCAAAATACATTTACTCTTAATTATAATTAGGTTACAGATTACAGCCTCATAGGGATCCTGTTCCTATCAACATTTCCCATTATATTGCTGATCAATAACATGCTGAAAGAATCTAAATTCAGTATAAACAAACTCAAATAGTAAATGGAGAAGATGTAATGTTGTTTTTTTTCTGTAACATTTCCGTAACTTGTGGATTTCACTTGTTACTAAACTCATCTTATTCTTTAGCTATTAGCAATGATCCTAGAATTTTCCTCTGTACATCATATTTCTGGGGAAATGTATCCCCATAAATGATAAATTGAAATACAAAAGGAAGTACATATGAGCTATATTTTTCTTTAGTACTGGAGAAAGCACATGAAATGTCATGTAACAGGTTTGTCACATAAGACAGTTCTCCCAACAAATACATTCTGCATGTTTGTAAAACTGGTCAAATGAAATTTATAACTAGCTTAGGTGATTGAATAAGTGAGAAATGTGTGCCAGAATAGCTATGCATACTTATTAAGCTACCAGAGAGAAATTAACTAATTTGATCCCAGAGAAACCTGCACAGCATTATATAGGCAATGAAATTCTCTATGGAAATCACTCTGTTACCTCATGTTAACTGTCCTTTCTACAGAACAGTTTTGCTGGATTTCACTACCCAAGGAAACATATATACTGTGTTACAAAGTGCCAAAAACATTGTTGGGGCAACAGAAGCTTAGCCTAGTCCTCCCAGCTCAATTAACATTTAATTATTTTACTTCTTTATACACTTTGTCTTCCAGTTTGGGGAGATTATTCCCCAGCCCACAAGTCTGAAACATTAGTTCTGAGATTTAACCATGCTATTTATTCATAATCCCCCAGATACTATAGTTGTGCATGTCATCCTGTTATTGTCTGCTCTCAAAAATAATAATAATAATAATAAAAAGCAATTCAATTCACAAAGCGAGTACTTTTCATTTTAGAAATGAAAACTATCGGTCCCCCTTGCCCCCCACCTCCAAAAAAAAAATATATATATATATATATATAAAAGCATTACTAGGAGAGTTATCTGATTAGATAAAGCAGTCTCACCTAAATGTGCTCAACATTTACACCATATTGGGACATTTTAATGAAAGTTCTAAAATATTTCAAATAATACAAACTTAAATTTCTCTATCCATATTTTGAAAGTTTCTAATAGGCAAAACATGACACTTTAGAGAACGTGAGCATCCTCAGCGTGCAATTTTGATTGCACGTGTTACAGACAAATGTTTTCATTATGAACAGTAAATTTGTCTGGTCAGAGATATTCACCTGTCAATATTCTGATTTTGCATGTTTAGAGATCTAATTACAGACTTCAGTTCTGACTACAAAACTTGAGAGGAAAACAACTACACCGACCTCTTCATTCAGCTTCACAGTCATACTCACTGCTGACTATGAAACAACACAGGTAGCTGGACAAAAGCTATTCCCAGTACTATATAAGATATTACATATATATATATACAAATAATAACTCCTGTGCACAAGAGTCTTATCCCTCCACTAAGAACATAGGCTCCTAACAACACAAGCACAGTTGCCAGAACTGTTTAAACAGGAATAGCTGCCTTTTGTCAGAATGGCCCCACTCATCTTTTCAACTAGCTTTTGCAATATCCTCCACAAATACGATTTAAGTCATCAACCCAAAAGACAGCTACACACTTCTGGTTACTTAGCGATTAGAATCATGTCATCAGTGAGCACTAGCACAGGGCAAGGAGCAGAAATACACAAAAGTATATGCAGCAAGAGAGGAACTTCATCCTTAGTACACTAAATCAGCAGGAAAAATACAGAAGTGAAGAGCTGTTTGCCACGTTAGCAATTGGATGGCTGAGGCCTCAGATAACGTACAGAATCCTTACAGATTCTGCTACTTTCAGTAGCTACAAACTGGTCTTGCAGTCAGAGCCACAGCTGATGGATGCTATTTGACATGTATGAAAAGTTCTAATGAAAACTGATGTACTTTTGTCACAAGCTGGCTGCTACTTAATCCTCAATACAGACGTGGTTATTTCCACCTTTCACATAAGTTAGCAGATTAACTTCAACCTTAATTTACTCCAATAATTTACCTCAAACAAATAAACCTTAGGGAAATTATAGGTAGCCACACCTACATATGGTTATTATGTGTTAGTTACCACGAGATAATCAACATAATATAGGAATATTTTTCTCCTAGCAGAATCTACTTAAACAGTCAACTTAGTTCAAATTTAGTCAGTACTTGTTTAAATTCTTAATTTTGAGAGTACAAATGCAATACTTCAAGGCTTTTGTTTGTTTGTTTGTTTTGTTTTTAGTATAACTCAATTATCCCATAGCCTTATTTAAGTTAAGATCTTAACATGAAATGAAGGCATGGAAATTATACTGTAAGAGTCACTATTTCTGAAGATATATGAATTAAAAAATAAATAAATAAATACAAATAATTAAAAAAACCTTAAAACCTGCCTAGAAGACTATTACTGTACTGCAACCATCAACTACTAGCAAGCAGCCTACAGAAAATATGTTTGTTAGTGTGCCCTACTGATCTAAGAATATGAACAAAATTTAGCATCCTGAAACATAAGTTTCAATCATAGCATACAGAATACATGGGTAATAGTTTTCCAGAATGTTGCTCAGATATATCAAATGAATTAGAATATTGTTCTTACCAAGCTCAATCACTTAATCTTTCAGATCAATCTAACACTGAACTTAAGGTGGAAGAAAGAATTTAAGCCTGACCACAATTCTGGTGGCCTTGTTTTTTTTTTTTCCCCCACATGCTCTAATAAAAAACATGAATGAAACCTTGCTTTTAAGGAGAAAAGTGAACAAGAATTTTTAGCATGCCCTCTGAACAGGCTACAGAAAATGAGAAGGTACTGTATTTGCGCCCAAAAATTGTAGCAAAAAGAGGTCAGCTGCAGCATCGCTTTAACAACTCGGTAAATAAAATGTTACTGTCTGCAGTTTGTCCAGGACTCTTGACCTCTTCACAGCCATAACTTTAACACTGTGTCATCCTGCTTTCACAAGAATGTTCTCCAAACAGATTTCAAGGTTAATTTTGATGTTACTCCCTCTGTCAGGGGAAGAAGATAATCCTGTCTCCTTGTTAATTCCTTTCCCAGCTTATTTGATATCAGCAAGTAAGCAAAGTTTTTGGTTTTTTTTTTTTTCCATCAAGGCTGCTGTTAGCAGTATATCAGACAGACAAATTCAAAAGGCAATATTGATACTTCAAAGGATGTCAAAAACAATTAGGACACTTCTTGTTAGAGATATTGCTGAGAACGCTGTATGCCCTCAGCGACAACAATGTAGAACAAGCAGCAGTACCTTTCATTTTCTGAGTAATTAATTAAATTTGAAGAGGAATTGCTTGAACTTGATCAGAAATATTTGCCACTCTGGCTGAACAAGAGATTGAAAAATATCACAAAGTCAAAACATCAAAATATTGTTTAACTGTATATGCCTTATATTGTTTTATTATGTGCTGCCATTTGTTTTTGTTGTTGTTTTGTTTGCATTTCCAGATCATATCAGAGGTTTTCCTTAGAAATTCTACTGAAATAGTTCTTCTAAGCATAAACCTGTAAACTTTTGAACTTCTGAACATGGGCTTTTTAGGTAGGAGTAGTTTAACTATTAACAAAACAAATAAATTTGGACTTACTTAAAAGACTGAATGTTCAGAAATCCCCTTTATTAATGCCCACTTTTCAAGTTTGAATAAGGTCACAAACAGTAAAAACTGAACTTCAATGCAATGTGTAGTATGTTCGCATAGCACAAACTGACCTGCTGTTGTGAGTCAACAGTTTCAGCTCAGAAGTCTTTACCCACAGTAGGTGAGAATTTGCTCCTTAGGAGATGCATTACTTTACATTTAGGGCTAACAGCTTGTTTCAATGTGCTACCACCATTTCTTAATAATATTTAGAGGAATTATTCAGTAAACTGTTTCCCAACTCAGGACCTTCTCAGTAACTACCAAATTACATTTTAATATTTGAAATAATGAATTAGTAAAGCAAATCATTCTGCACAAATGAAATTGTTTTTCTCCAACAGAAAAAAAAAAAATATAAAACATACTTAAAAAAAATGTTAGAAATACTGGGGGGAAAGGAAGGAAAGAAAAAACAAAATGTTTCAAAAACTAGAGATCTTGTGAAACAATCCACATACTGAAAGGACAAAGAAATCCTTACACTGTATTAAAATATAGGTATTTTTCCACACACATTTGAAAATCACTCTTTTGAAGAGATTTATCCAAATACAGCAATCTGTTATCTTTGTGGAAGTGTATCACTGCTCAGAACAAAACCTCAGGCAAATGACAGTGAAGCTGAAGCTGATCTGTATTTGCTAATATTTTACACAAACAAGAGACCTGCAGCTGATTTACTGACTGCATCATCTTGAAACAGGATGTAAGAAAAAAAAACTTCCTATTCTTTTAACTGTTGTTATTTTAAGGGTGTGGTTCTGCAGTCAGGCTAGACATTCCTGCTTCAACTGAAATGATGCCTCACTTCACCTTCTTTTTCTCTACACCTTCCTGATCTGGCTGAAATTTACTCTTCATTTTGTTGTTACTGAATTAATGTTTCAGTGGAAACTGGCTACAGAACTGAACTTGTTTGCAGACAGTTACACTGAAAGCCATCAGCAGAAGAACGTGACTGATTCAGAGAGAAAACAAAGCAACAGTGAACTGATTCTCTAAACTAACTCTTTAAACAGATTTATAATTGACCCAATTAATGATTTGCTTATACATACATATATTTATGTATATATACTTCTATATATATATATCCAGTAAAAGGCTTAGGGTGGCTTGTTCCCCCAGTCATAATACTAAAAGATGCTTCATAACTTTTTTTCTGTGGAATCAGTTGTCTGTCCTGCTGAGGACACAAAGATATTGTCAGCTATTGAGCTGTTCAGTATGTTTTCTCAATCGATTCTCAGGAGAATACCTGCCTGCAAAAATGTCTTGCAAACTTTAGCATGTGATGGATGAATTCAGTTAACACAAGGATAACTGAGCACCACATTTCAGTTCAGAGGTACCACTTGTGAGGAAGAGAATGGCCCGTATCAACATCTATAGTTCAAAGAACAATAACAGTTCAAATTTAGATAGGCCTGATGTGCAAAATCATATCCAAATGTTTTCATTTTGTTGTTAAGAAAGCTGAGCTGGCATCCTGGTAAAGCAGAGCAATTTGCAGTTCAAAAACAGCTCTACTCCATCTATATGACATTGTAATTGCATTTGTTCAAGTCCTAAATATAGACCACCCTTACAAGCACATAGCTAAATATAATTTAACAGTACTCATCTAAAAACAAAAACAAACAAAAAAAAAACAACAACAACAACAACAAAAAAAAAACAGACAGCAGTGACAATGAGAGGTAGAAAAATTTTCCTTTGAGTTAATAACTATAGAGTGGAACTTGAAAAATGCTCAGTATAAAACCTTACTTAGAAAAAAGAGAAATAGTATTAGTCGTGTTGAATTCCTAATGAATCTGTCTGGTTAGATTCAGTTTCTTCTTTGATTAGTAGATCAAATTTTATTTCAGTGGATGCTGAACAGATTTCTGAATATGAGTTTATTTCAGTTTAGTTTCATTAATTTTTTTCCTACAGTTCGCAAACAATCAACTTTGCTAACACTACACAGCCCAGGAAAGGAATTTTGAAGGTCAACTACTGCATACTGCATTCTTTTAGCAGTTAATATGCTTGCCAACTTCATTCTTTCAGATACAAAATATGCAAACTTTCTTCCCAACATATTTGACCATCACAATTCATTTTAATAACAAGTTTTTTATCCCTATGCTCCAGCTATCTGAGCACAGTTCTCTGGCCTTCATTTTAAAACAATTTAAAAAACAAGTACCATAATTTAACTAGTTACAGAAACACAACTTTAACATTTTCATACAAGAATTCCCATTCTCTCTTGCTTACATAATCAGATTTTATGCAACATTTTTGCAAGGATAACTTACCACCTGCTTTTATGCTGTCAGTATATTTTCCTAAAGGTTCTACTTTTAGCAAAACATCTAAAATTTTAGACCCTGACTAATGAAATAACTCGTACTCATTAAGAACCTCAACACAAGCAGAGTGTTACCACGTGAAACTTTCAAAGCCTAACATCAGGTATAAATAACATGCACACCTACAGCACATTAACGTTTTCCATTCTAATGCTTACCTCAAATTTATTACATGTATTAGTCCATCCTAGCGTGTCATATTACTGAATAAATTACAAATTCATAAACTTCACTGGGACATAATTTAAATTCAGAAGTTTTTTTCTGTACAGATTTTGGCAGCAGCACCAAGACTGTTAAGTGGCTATCTATTTTTATTTGTTTATTGTCAGTGAAATACACAGGGAAATGCAGAGATCCAGTTTCACTGAATGGAATTCATCGTTATCCTAATTGTTAAAGCCCCAATCACAGACCCTGACTGTATTCTGTTACGCCCATTAGAGAACAAAAAAACTCTTGTTCCATACAGCTAAGTAAAAACAGAGGACAGGGAGTTTGTGAAATCCATGAAACAATTAGCATCACAAATTAGTTCTGAGTAATTAGTCAGCACAATGAGCAATGTGGTCAGCCCCACAGCAGCCTGTCAAGTAAGTTACTGTACCATGGCAAAAGGTGAATTACAACAGAAAATTTCTAGAAAGCTAATCTAAAGTTTTAAATGTGTAATCAAAAAGGTCTTGTAAAGTAGGAAAAGCCAAAGAATCTCAATTGAAAATGTAGCAGTGAACCTTGTCAGATTAATCAGAAGCACAAACTTCTCAGTAGAGAGTGAAAGGAGACTGGTATAGGTGTTGATTGTGCATGAAAGGCCCTCAAAGTAAAAGGCTCTGCTCCTCTGTTATACAACAGGAAGGAATATAAAAAAAAAATATATCTTCAGAATGATCTTCTAATACATGAAGTTTTGCCCCACTTAGGGCAACATATTAATAAACATTTAAACTGTATCTAATGCTAAAGAAAGAATCTTGTTCTTTTGCGATCTCATTGAAAAAGTTAAAATAGAAATAAACAAATAAAAAGACAATCAGCTTATAACCATGATCCACAGCTTTACTCACATATATGCATGAGTTGACCTTTGCATGGACCTTTTTCCTAGGAAAAGGTATTAAAAACAAACATTTATTATACCAAATTACACATTAAATCTGTAAAATATTGACAACATTACCCATTAGAATTTTAGGCTACTCTATTTTACAAGTAACTGTAGATATTCCTCCTTTCAGAGGAAAGCCTTAACAGAGAATATTTCAGCAATCATGTGCCAAGGCTAAAAGTGATCAGATCACCTCTTTTTATTCAGCATCGAAGGCTAAAGACTGACTAATGTGTTCCCGTCTTTTTTTTTTTCCTATGATTTCAAAGATGCCTGCTCTACTTATCTCTCTGAATAAAAATGCATCACTTACTAAAGGTCTAATTCTGCAATGCAAATCAAATACACTTTCATTGTGTTCCTGAGAGACTGTTAAATTACCTATCAGATGTGATGGTGGAGCTGACAGACTTCACTCCAGATTTCATTAAGGGCCTTATCAAAACTTTGTGTACAAGCTTATTTAAAAACATAATATTTCATGTTTTTTACTCTGTTCACTCTATTAGATGGCCTAGGACTCACAATTAAACACTGCTTATGGGCCAGCTACTGATCCAGCAGTTCAGTGCTCAGTCTTCTAAAGCTGCTCTGAAAATTCTGTATGTTTATGCAGGATAGGTTTTCTCTTTCCCAGTGATATAACTGTCTGATTAAAGGCAGAAAGCACAACACAGCTGAAGCAAGCACTGCATGTTATATATCACAAGACATTTCCTTCAAAACACACATAGGATGGCTTCAGTCCAGAAGCACAGAACCTCTCTGAAGAAAAACTGAGTCAGTTATATATTTTGTAAAAATCTAGGAAAAGATTCACAAAAAAAAAAAAAAAGTGTCTTTTTATTCCAAGGCACTGTGCACAGGACAGATTGCACTGCCCATCTGTCATGACAAAAATGAACAAACTGAACCTGAGATTACAAAATGAAGACTAGGAATGTAATGGGAAAAAAAAAAAAAATCTAACACTGAAAGAGTAGATTTAATGGATTTCAGGATTGTACATTACTAGTATGTAACAGTACTGCAGCTACATGTGACACTGTAGTATTCTGAATTAATTTGAATCAATTCCAAATAATTTTAACTGATCTTTTCAGGTTTTTCCTAATTTATAAAACCTTTAAGTAGTCAGTCAAGTGTTGTAACATACAGATCCTAAAAGAAAGACAGCACCTTGAAAGTAAATGGTTGAAGAATTTGTTAAAAAATAGGATTAAATATGGTTTAAGACATTTTCCAGCCTTGGCATCCAGAAGGGAGCCTCACTGGTGCCTGGATAAGCAGAGGAAAGCCTTGTACACAGGCCTTGATATCTCCCCAGAAAAGTTGTATTTGCAGTGAAGGACATTGATAGAGATTCTCACAAAAAAAAAAAAAAAAAAAAAAAAAAAAAAAAAAAAAAAAAAAAAAAAAAACCAACAACAAAAAAAACAACATTGCTCTGGAAGAAGGAGGGGTGGTAGACAGAAAACACTGCTCAGCCGTTCAGGACAAAAAGTTCTCTCCCAGACCTACAATTTCCAAACCATTGACGTATGTGAAAAAAACAGAGATGATAAATTTTCATTCTCAGCGCACATTTCAAGTCACCACTTCAATTATTCCTATCAGTCCTGCTGTCCACTCCACTCCCATTTTTACCTCCCCCAACATATGAATGATACTTTCCAAGTTTTCAGAAGTTTTTACAAAGCAGTGCTTTTTACGCATCCAATCTGCAGGTGCAGCAAAGACCTTGGCAAGGGGCAAACCGATTATCACTTACAAAAACAGTTACATCGTATTGTTCGTATTCCTTCAAGGTCTTGAGCAAAGCATAAATTCTCATGAACACGAAGCTGTTGCAGTTCCAGCATCAGACAGCTAACCAGGTATGTCTTTCTTTTGCTTTCAGAGCTGATTTTATAGTATTTTATAAGATAGAACTTTTTTTAGTCCTCTCACGCATTTATCGGGTAATTCTAACATGTATTTTTGCAGCCTTTAAATCCACGACTTAAAGACTGTGCAGCAGTTTCGACTTCATTAAGTGAAGACCGTGTACTTTTACTGACTTGTAATCCAGCTTCTGATCCCTGCCACAAAAACGACTACAGTTTTTCTTTCCAAGAGCTCCACTTTCTTGTAGGTATTTCCAAATAGAAAATAACACTGAATTTTTAATATACTAACCACTGCGAAGTCTCTGCTGATCCCTAGGGATTCTAGTTATTTGTTTAATGCCTTAACCTCTGTTTTAGCGTTAACTACTTTTAACAACTCTGTAGTGCTAAATCAAAAAAACAAAATGCAAAAATATATTTCGTTTCAATTCTTCTTAATCTATGCATTTTTTTATTACAGGTTTACTCTTTGTACTGTCAGGATCCTGATTTGGCTCGTTGTTCCTTTTTCCTATGCATATACTTCTTTGAGAATTTGATCTAAAGAGGCATAGAGCATGGGAAAATGGGGCGACTGAGGTACTTCGCCATTCACTCCAAAAGCAACGCCAAGATGACTACTGAAATGCATGGAGAAAATGGACAAAGAAATGAAAGGTCAGTCAATGTAACTCTCACTTTACCATCGGAAAATAAACACAAGGTAGTGGTATTATTTAATCTTATTTGTTATTCATTGTGATTTAATTCCTTAAGAGAGAGTATTTTAAGCATCATCCCAACTATTTAACACACTACTTGGTGAGCTGTTTCATCTAACACAAATGCACTAATAAAGTATTTCTAAAGTTGTTATTCCCATAAACCTTCACTTGATAGACACTTGATAAATTGTAAATCAAGTAACAAGTATACTAATTTATTTCTTCTTTTTTATTCACAGGCATCCTTGATGAGGAACTGGAGATTTCTTTTATTGTTAATGTTTGATCATATCCTGTTCAATTGCTTTTGTTCAGTCTAAATAGAGATGTACCACATTGGTTTTGCATAAAATATTATGAAACCATGTAACTATATACTGTGTGTTAAATAAAATCCTTTGTTTCACACACTGTTCAAAAGTTTGTTTTACCCTATATCACTAATCCTTACAAGGTTTGCAAAACTCCATGCGTAGATGAAGTAACACTATGTACTCTATAAGCCTGTTTACTTGCTTATTATTATACCATAATATTCTAGATGAAATAAATACTTTATTCCTTATCTCACTTGTAAAGAATTGAAAGTTTTTTCATATAAAGAAATGCTAACTCCTCTAATAAGAATCACATGAAACCTGCAGAATTACCACATATAAAGGTGAAAAAAGGTACATAAAACAAGTTAAAATGTGAATAATCAGGAAAAAAAAAAAAGCGTCATTTAACTTAAATCTAGCCATAAAAGAAAACAATAAATTGCATTCAAAAACATATATATTACCTTGAATACATGTCACATAATATATAAATGTAACCTCTAAAACTTCCAAGAACCCTGCACAACAAGGCTACAACAGTGCTCTTTTTACCTTTCTTAAAAATGGTGTACATTGTCTAAATTGAAAGATAATANATTATTTATTATTCTAGATAATTTCAAGTCTACGCCCAGTAAAAGAAGAAAACTATTATAATTCACTACTTTATGGTTTAAGAGTAACTTCATGTTCAATTTTTCTCCACAGAGTGGGGTAGCTTTTCTATCAGCAGAAGCATAAGCATGATCAGAACATTACAGCTCTATTACAAAAAAATAACAAAAATAATTTAAAAAAAAAACTATTAAAAAATTCACAAGAATCACCTTTGTTTGCANATGGACAAAGAAATGAAAGGTCAGTCAATGTAACTCTCACTTTACCATCGGAAAATAAACACAAGGTAGTGGTATTATTTAATCTTATTTGTTATTCATTGTGATTTAATTCCTTAAGAGAGAGTATTTTAAGCATCATCCCAACTATTTAACACACTACTTGGTGAGCTGTTTCATCTAACACAAATGCACTAATAAAGTATTTCTAAAGTTGTTATTCCCATAAACCTTCACTTGATAGACACTTGATAAATTGTAAATCAAGTAACAAGTATACTAATTTATTTCTTCTTTTTTATTCACAGGCATCCTTGATGAGGAACTGGAGATTTCTTTTATTGTTAATGTTTGATCATATCCTGTTCAATTGCTTTTGTTCAGTCTAAATAGAGATGTACCACATTGGTTTTGCATAAAATATTATGAAACCATGTAACTATATACTGTGTGTTAAATAAAATCCTTTGTTTCACACACTGTTCAAAAGTTTGTTTTACCCTATATCACTAATCCTTACAAGGTTTGCAAAACTCCATGCGTAGATGAAGTAACACTATGTACTCTATAAGCCTGTTTACTTGCTTATTATTATACCATAATATTCTAGATGAAATAAATACTTTATTCCTTATCTCACTTGTAAAGAATTGAAAGTTTTTTCATATAAAGAAATGCTAACTCCTCTAATAAGAATCACATGAAACCTGCAGAATTACCACATATAAAGGTGAAAAAAGGTACATAAAACAAGTTAAAATGTGAATAATCAGGAAAAAAAAAAAAGCGTCATTTAACTTAAATCTAGCCATAAAAGAAAACAATAAATTGCATTCAAAAACATATATATTACCTTGAATACATGTCACATAATATATAAATGTAACCTCTAAAACTTCCAAGAACCCTGCACAACAAGGCTACAACAGTGCTCTTTTTACCTTTCTTAAAAATGGTGTACATTGTCTAAATTGAAAGATAATAAGATAAATAATGTAATATAAGCAAACAAAGTGTTTGGGGTGGGAACTATCAACCAAAAACCATCAGGCCTAAGAACAAACATATCAAACCTAGCCAAAACGAGGTGCAAGTGGAGATGCCTATTTCCTTTTTCTTCGTGACACAGTATAAGATCTAAATTAATTATCATTTAAAAAAAACAAACATTTTAAACAGAAAGGCAGAACCCTAACTGTGCTTTCATCTCTTTAAAAAAAACTCAATTAAGGTGTACTGACAGAACAGCATTATTAAAATAACATGCAGATGTGCACAACACAATATTAAATAGTAAGCGTTCTGATGAGGTAAATGAAGGGAAAGAAAAATGCAAAATGCAGAAAGATCATTACTAATGATTATGTTGTCCATCAGTAAAATCAGTGCTTTTACCTCTGCCTGTGTTAAACGGACAGTGAACACTAACAAAAATTTATTTGAGCAAATGCACTGTATTCTGTTTGTCTTTTCTCATGTAGTGTNAAAAAAAAAACTATTAAAAAATTCCCAAGAATAACCTTTGATTGCATTACAATAAATGCTAACATTTTCCACTGCCATTACCAGAATGTAATAATCATGCCAGGCTTCACTCTGTCATGCTGTACAACTGTTCCACTGCATTCTGTAATGTATAATGGATTTCTTTTAATTTCATTTTGCCATTTTAACTCACCTGAAACAAGATTTGTTTCAGTATTCTAAGTTGCACTGATTTTTAACTAGATACTTAGTAGATATTTTATGCATAATTTTTTAGTATTAGCTTGTACTTACATGTGATTCTTGAAACTAACACATTGGTTTTAAGTTAAAAAAAATTAGAATCTACATTGAAAAACAGCACCTAGGGAAGAATCTTTACACACGTGTACATACAGAAAATATCCTACCACAACATCCTACCAATAATATCTCAGTTCAGGACTAATCTATTTTCTATTTTATTAAACAAATGGTGTAATTTAATTGATGAACTCTAATTCTTCACATCTTTAATGCCTGGACTTGACATACAGTAAAGAAATATTGCTTGTCTAACTGTTCTTTGGCTCTTGAAAATTTATCCCATTTTAAAAAGTCCTGAATGCACTCCCCTCAAAAAAGGTAAGTCATAACAACTAGACTTCACACAGTCCATAGACAACATGGTGAGAACTCAGTATTTCTCTCGGTTACGGCACACTCCATTTGCAAAGCGCACGGGCCGGGAAGCGCTTTTCCCACCTCAGCCCGTGAACAGAACGTCTCTCCCGCGTTCTCAGCGCTCCCCCTGCTGACAGTTCCTGGTAGGAACGGAAAGAAGGAAGCAGCTATGATGAGGAGTCTGACACAGCACGTCGAGCCAGGAGAGACTGGGTTTATGAGAGCAGAGATGCAGGAAGTAAAGGACCGGGCTTTTATGATGCATATGAGGAGACAAGGGAGGGAAGACTTTTGGCCATCGTGTTATTTCTGCATTCTTCTGTTTTCAAATAACAGAATTGTAGGAGTTGGAAGGGACATCTAGAGATCATCGAGTCCTACACTTCCCCCCCTCCCCACACACACACACACACAAAGCAGGGTGTTTCTGTTTTACAACCACCTTCAGAACTAATAATAGTAATAACGATGTTAGTACTATGTTAGTATGATAATTAGCAAAACATAGAGAGCTTTGATACACACCCACATTGTTTCTGTTGTTGTTTTGTTCTAAGTCTATAAAATTATTAAGCAATCTACTAAGAGCTAAAAAGTTAAAACAAACAAACACAGAATTGTTCATACAAAATCAATTCCACCTCAAAAAACATGTATTACAATACAGTCTGAATTCAGCCTTCCTGTTCCTATACATCATTTTTCCTCCTTAAGTGTCCTTGTTCATTCTACAGAATCAAAGCTTTGTCAGACATAGGTTTAGATATGTGTTCAGCAAATGAAGGGAAAGCAGAAAGGAAAAACTCACAACAAAGGAATAGCAGTGATATATCAAAGAACTGCTGTCAACTTATTTCTCTTGTGAGGCTCAAATTTCCTGTGTGAAAACGTTACTTTTTTAATAAGAAAAATGCAAGGATATTTGTTTATTTGGGGTTTCATACTATGTCAGGGAGGTTTAAATTCAGATTGAGCACTACTTCAATTTTAACTCCAAACAAGTAGTGTTCTTCCATTGTAATTATTTTTTCCCTTTCTCAGTGATATCGCTTACACAAGGAAAACTTCACCCACTGTCACAGGGAGATTGAAAACAGTAGTAGAATACAGACTATCCATTTACACGAATAGTGCACTGTTAAAACTAAGTTATTATTTAACTATTGCTGAATTACACATATATGTAGTAAATAACAAATGGAAGTGCATGTTTTTCGCCCATTAGCAGATTCTGCTTTGAGTACTGTGAAGTGCTCGAAGTGACATAATTCAGCACTGTTATAAAAGGTCCTACACAATGCAAGCAAGCATCATTCATTTTGAAGTACAGCAGCAAAGAATAGAAAACATACTGAATCAAACTATTCTAATCAGTATTCAGCTGGCAAAGAGGAAGCTATGAAGTGAAAATAACCTTAAAAAATATATAGTATTTAATCACCACTCTGTTACACGTGCATGTGCACATATGTCCTACCATGTACAGATACTCTAGAAATTAAGATATCAGGCCATATCAGTCACTGAATCACAAAGGTTGGAGAAGACCTCCAAGATCATCCAGTCCAACTGTCCACCTATCACCAATATTTCCCACCAAACCATGTACCTCACTACAACCTCTGCATCTATATGTTTCTTGAACACCTGCAGGGTCAGTGACTCCACCACCTCCCTGGGCAGCCTGTGCAGTGACTGACCACTCTCCTGGGGAAGAAGTAGCTGAGAATTCTAAGTATTCCCTTTAGAGCACTAATTTAATGAACGGAAGTATAGATCCAAAATATTTTTTCTGCAATGCACAAAAATAGAGTATGTACTTCAGTTTAAGTTCTTTTTTTCTTTGTAAATAACCCATAATCATTTTATTTGCCTTTCTGAGCATATCTAAATGTGGAAATTAGATTTCAGAGAGCTTACTTAAATGTTTCTAGAACTTTCTAAGAGGTCTTCCTACAAAGGTTGATTGATTATCAGTTGGGAAAAAGGGTATTCCCTAGATTAATACACATAATTTTGCTAGCTGGCAAAAATGCAAGTTGAACAACAGTTCATAGAAGGCAGCTGTATTGAAATGGAAAAAATTATTTTTCACTGATCAGTGGAAATTACATGTGTTTAGCCTGTATGAAAATCTAAACTCTGATAGCTAATTATGGGATGAACATCATTGACATGGAGTTAAATCTACAATTTTAATTACATAATATTATATAATCCTTCCATGTAAACATGAATATAGCCACGTAACTAATACCAATTTCCATTTAAGCTCTTCTACTTGAATTTATCTCTGTAAATCACCACTTCGACTATAAACAAAATACTTCTTACCTTGGTCTCTCAATCTGGACAAAGAACAGCTGTACTGACCTCTTGAATGTAAAAACTGATCACCAATAAAAAAGACAACAATACTGTTCATGTCTAATAGGAATCACCCCATTTCTTCCTCTTCCATAGTTCAAACAATCCTCTGCACAAGACACAGAGCTCACCCAGCCTTTTGGGTTTAGCCCTCACAGCTGCTAAAAAGACACCTGATTATTTCTTTTGCATTTGTTTACTACCAGCAGAAAACCTAAGCAGACTCTGACAGATCAGAGGAGCACATAAGAAAGTGCAAGAAGGGAGACAACTCCTGAAATCTCCCTCCTGTTCTAAGTTCTACTAAAAACCTATCATTTAACTAAGTGCATCTTTCATTCAAGTCAGAAATGAATGAGTGTCCTCAGAATTTTTCAAATAATTGAACTAATCCTCGGTGCACTTCATTATGTATATAACTTCACTGCAACCGTACTGACAAAAAAAAAAAAAAAAAAAAAAAGATCCAAAAGGTTTGGTTAAAAAAAATATTAACAAATGCTAAAAAATTACTGTTT
>VXAB01004310.1:534543-614645 GCA_013399175.1 Odontophorus gujanensis | reverse complement strand
GAGGCGGGACTCCCGCCGCCTCTGCCCCTCTGCCGCGCACAACCGCGGCGAGGCGGTATCCCCGCTTCTGCTGGTAAGGCTGCGTGAGTTTGCACTGACCCGTAATTACCAGCTTTCTGGACGTTCTCATAAAACGATGCCTAGATGCGATGGTTTTGAGGGATCAACCCTGCCCCACCTGGGCTGCGCCTTCTACCAGAGCAGCGTTATCAACCCCGCGTCTTATAGCTGCCACCCCACAGCAGGACAGCTTGCAGGGTGCATCATTGCGTGGAACGGAGAGGAGTAGGTGGTTCTTGACTTTTCTTATCCCCAGATAAAAACCTGGTTTCAGAATCGCCGCATGAAATTTAAACGTGAGACGCAGGATGCCAGGGTGGAAGCCCTCGTCTCAGGCCTGTTCCTGCCCTATCACTGTTACCCGGATACGGTGACACCCAGCTGTCTCCATGGGATGGATGCCAGCGTATCCTCTGCCCCCGGCGCTCCCCGCCTCCTGGCGGGGCCCGACCCGGCCCTGCTGGTGCCCCCTGTTCCAGCTCAGCTCCCACAGACGGCTTTACCAAGCACAGCCTTACTGCTTCCTCCAGGCCCAGCACTGCCTGCATACTCTGCTGTGATTCCAGCCGCGACTTTGACCAACGACCACAAGGGACTGAGGTTCCAGCCCTACCTTCCTTCTTGTTAACACCAAAGATTATCTGTAATCTGCCAAATAGCTAAAGAGTAATTATTTATTTAGTTATATTAAATATATGGCTGACTTACTTCTTAATTTTCTTTTCCTAATGTTAAAAAGAAGCAACAGCCTCAAAGTATGATATTGAGAATGGAGGCAGAAGACTCAAAACTTCTACAGTCTTCAGTTTGCTATACTGAACACTCCTTGTCGAGAAGTTTGTTTTCAGAAAATAGCCTATAATCATGTGGAGCTCCTGGAAAAAGGGAGCATTTCTTATATTTCATGTATTTCATCATGTAGTTAATAAATTTGTGGAGAATATAATGAATAGCTGTACAAGACTAGGGGTTTTTAAGGAAAGGCTTGTAAACACTAAGTAAATTAAAATGAAAATGATACAATAGATGCCTGACCTCTAACCAAACCCCAATAAGTTTTCTAACACTGTATTTCATGTGTATATTTTACACAGTCCCTAAAGTCACCTCTCCTTTATCGGGCTGCATTCATAAAAAGGAAGCTAAGGGATTAATTGTCAATCATCTTTTTTATGCCAGAGACAAACGTGATTCTAATTAAAATCTACTGTTGAAAACACTCAAGTTTTGTTCTAATACATCACTCAAAAATTTGAAACATTTGTTTGCTATTGCACCTACAGCTTCAGCTGTAACTTAGTAGTGAGAAGCGTATTCTGCATGGGCATAAAGCAACACCACCAGCGGGTGTGATTACATCTCTCTTGCCCCTGACTATCCTAACCTGATTGTTAGCTGAAAGCTAATTAACTTTGCATTCCCTAATAACAATAACAAGATAGCTCCTTTCTAGGTAGACACTATGAATAAACAGAAGTTGACAAACATAGCCTACAAACCTATTGTACAATGCTTCTGACCCCCACCACTTGTGTTTTGGGGCTGAGGAGAGCAAAGCTGAATGTACAGTTTTTGGGAGACGACAAGGGATAGTAACGTATAGGAGATGGACTTCTCTTCTGATTATTTCCTCTGGTGTAATACCCCAAAACCTAATTTCCAACTACACGGTCAAGAAGCACCCATACCTTACAGGGTTGGGAGGGGGAACAACCCACCTTTGTTACTCAAAGGAAACCCCTCTCCCAGTACACCCACACCTCTTTCCTCCCTGCCCCACCTAGACATTGCTCTGAGATGTAACCCAGCAGCTGAAGGGACAGAAGATGCATTATTCTGTCACTGTGCTGACGGACTATAACCCAGAGAAAACACAGTGTGGCAACTCATGACCAGTTACCCCATAAATCCTAGACACTGCTTCTTCCACTGACCAGCAAGTTTGCTGCCAACATTGCACCTGTTAGTATTAAGACTGAATCAGGTTTAGACACTGTTTCAAAAGAGAGGAGCCCCCAAGCTACTACACCAAAACTCTCCCAGTCCCTGGGATGGAGGGTGAAAAGGAGAAAATTGAAACTACATTGCAGCAATCAATCTATTTTTTTAATGCATTTAGATAAACTGAATAAACTTCATTAAATTCTAAAGGAAATGAGTTAATTAATCCCTTCCCAGAGAGGAGTGAAAACCGTGAGCCTAAGAAGGAACACTTCTTCCTAATGGCAAAGGAAAAATCAAGTTTCAGGATCATTAGAGCAAAAAACTGAAGCCGATTCCTTCAAATGCTGCTTCTTCTAAAAGCATCAGTTTACCTAAAGAATGTTTCAAAATATGCAATTACCGTGGGCATTCAGTGGGGAATCAAAGGTTAAATTTGCAGATTAAAATCTCATTTAGATAATACGACTATTAACAGAACACTAATTATGCTTTTAAATCTTTTTCGAGATACTGGTTTTGGTAATTGTAAAACTTTAGAACTCCATACTGAATATTTGAACTATTTAATCACTGTTTAAAAAACGCATCGGCTTAATGAACATCTGTGATTAACACAGTTGGAGCTCTCAAGTGGAAAACAGACTGGAAGTGCGAAGCAATACATCAATTAATACTCAGAAGAAAACTCACCTTCATCTTCCCCTCCTTTGCTGTGCCTCAAACATGGTACAATACAGCTGGCAAGGTTCAGGCTCTCAAATTTAACAACATACAGAATCTCTTTCAGCGTGACCACAGGAAAGTCAGGCAATGGGTGTGCAATATTTTAATTCTTCCCCATTATCCAAACAGCAGCTCATGAGTGAAACCTGCACACACATCGCACATGTAACACCTATCAATTTATGTGCATGTGAAAACTGGAGATGTGCAATTCCCATTCCATGCTAAACTTAATTTTGTCCTACACTGTGGGAAATCTTGCAAATGCAAGTTTCTGCTCTGGCTCTTGTTCCTTCAGATCCCTTTAAGCATCTGCAAGTACAAAAAAGGCTGTAGGCACAAACTGTAAGTGCATCACAGCTGTAACATAATTATACATTTCATTTGTGCTTACAGTATCTTCAGCACATCTAGAAATCAAAGGAAGATAGAAGTATTTAGGGAAAAAATAAAGCTTTTCAAAAAGATGAGATATAAAGAAGACTAAGAGGCACCACATCCAATAAATTTTAATGCTTGTTAGTACAAATATAAAATTATTACTCTTTACACTTAACTTAAAAAAAAAATAAACGTATATGATTACAAATTAGACAGAAAGATTCATCTAAGCAGAGACCAATACATTATATCATTCACCATTTTTTTCCCCTTTGCCTGCCATGTTCTGTTTTCACTATCAGGTATACACAGGATGACACTGATCGTCCATTTTATTCTGAACTACAGGACAGAAAGAAGGATGAGGAGAAAGCAAGCGTTGATGGTAGTATGGCAGCTCATTTGCCACGAAGTGGTAGGTGCTTTGCAAAACATCGTATCTGGGGACTGAGAAGCCGAGCTGCACCGCAGACACCGGGAGAAGAGGCAGGAGTCTCTGTTGCTGTGGAGCAAAAGGATAGTGAAAAGACAACGGAAAGCCCTTATCAGGAAAGAGGGCTGGCGGGGCGGTTCCCGGGGGGAAGCTGTAAAGTGGAGCAGGAGTCATGAGGCTGTGCTGTTGGTCCTGGATTTGCCTCTTCAGTTTCATCCTCCTGTTCTGAAACCAGGTCTTGACCTAAGAAACAAGAGGGTGGTGTGGGGGTGGAAGAAACGGCTCAGTATTTTGCTTACAAGTGCAAAGTATAAACAACGGCAGTACACCGGACCTTTCCGCATGTTCTCTTTGCTTTAATTGACTGGCTAGGACTAATGCTCGATCTAACTATGCACGGAGGATCAGAATGGGGATGGGTTATGGATGAATTACTTTAGGGCATTAAGAACGTCTGTAAGCTTTGCAAGATACGCACAACTCGATGTGCATCGAGGGCTGGCTAGTTAACTTGTTAGGTATTAAATAGTGGGACCCAGCCGAAGACCGCTAGATGGGCACAACGCAACCATGAGAGACAGCCAGCACCCACCTGGACCTCCGAGAGCTGCAGGTCAGCCGCCAGCTTCCTCCGCTCCGAGGCTCCCAAGTACTTCTGACGCTGGAAGGTTTTTTCCAGCCGGCACACCTGCTCCGAGCTGAAGGCGGTCCGCGCCCGGCGCTGCCGCCCGCGGCTCTCGCATTGCACCTCCGCTTCCGAGTGCTCCCCACCCGCGCTCTCGCTCTCGTAGCCCGAGGACTCGTCGGCGCTCAGCCAGCCGTTGTCGAGGGCTGCCGAATGGATGGACGGGGCGGCGATGAGGCCTCTTCCCCCAGCTGGGGTGTGCCTCCACCTCCCCCGTTGCAGACACGAGCTGAAGTCCCGACACACACCCGCCCACACCCCTCTCCTCCACCCTTCCTGACCCCTACCCTCTCACCCACCTGGCTCCGACGGGAACTGCTCGCGGGGCTCCTGGGCACTGGTCCCGTTCCGCTGCTCCACGCCGGGTTGGCAGGACGAGGGCTGTTCCGTCCTCGCACCCTGCCGTCGGGGCTCGGCCATGGCCAGGAGGGGATTGCGGCCGCGGTCTAGAGAGGTGGGGGGGCGGGGAGGGGGGACGCAGCAGATATGGGACCGCATCATGTGGGATTTGGGCTCTGCCAGGGGAAACTCAGCTTGGCTCATGGTGGAGAGGGGCTGGGGCTGCCGGCCTCGATCTGTTCTTATACAGGTGCTCCAGTCCCGAACGGACTCGTTTGCAAGTGTGAAGCCACATCAAAGTGGGAATCGAGCAGAGATAACAGCTGCCAGCGAGGAAGAAAGTTCACACGACTGGCAAATGTCTACAAGACCCCGGCTCCAGCGTGTCTGCGGGGCCGGGAAAACGCCCTTGAAGTGCAAACCTGGCCCTATCCCCCGGAGGGCAGGGCAAGGGCCGGCCCAGCCCCACAGAGGGGCGTTTAAAGATACCGATGTTGCTGTTACCGGAGTTTTTACCCGCCCCCTCTCCGGCCGCGGGACCTCGTGTGCCGCAGATCCGAAACCAGCACCGAGAGAGCCGAGCCCGGCCCGGCCCGGCCCGGCACGGCGGAAGGCTGCGGGGCGAACAATTCCCGGCTCCGCCGCCGGACGTGTCACCGACAGAACGGACTCTGGGAAAAGCGGCTAGGGACTGCTGACCGCAAATCCCTATCCTCGGGGCTGAGCCCTCACTCAGGCTGGGGCTTGGTGGTACCGCGGGCCCTCTCAGCTTGAACTTGGCGCCACCTGTCTAGCCAGAAAGCGTCCCCGACCTCCCAAAGACCCGAGCGATCAAAGCACGAAGTGAGTAGGGCTCGCACCTCATCAGCACCGAACCGTCCCACCGTCCCCCAGCCCACACGACCATTCCCAAGGAGGGTGATGCCTTTGTAACGCGGGGAGGGCACAGCGAAGTCATCCCCCCACGTCCCACCCCAGCAAAGCTAGAAGCCGGGGTGGAACGGGGAAGTGGCCTGTGATTTTCTACAAAAAGATCAGGGCCCAGGTGTAAGGGTAATTCGGATTTTTCTCTCTATAAGTAATAATCCGTATATATGTCATATTCCTCAACCAAACCAACTCCCCGGATCTGAGAGAAAACCATATTCGTGCTGCCCATTTTCATCTTTTCAAACATTCCCATAATTCCATGGACGGCAGGATGAGTACATTATGTTACCGACTCCTCCAGCCCCCACTGCCTAACCCTAGCCCCGATAGCGGGGGAGTAGTACAACCCAGGAACAGGAGCAACGCAAACACCTTACACATCCCCGGAGCTGCACGGCCCCTGGAGCTTCCCTTCCAAAAACATCCCCTAAGGCAGAACTGAGAGAGGCCGTTATTGCTCAGGCAGTGAGATCTCACTGTCCTTTTTGGGGTGCCGGGCACAGCCATTAACGGACACTCAGTTACCACTAACACCAGACTGTCATTTTGGCTGGCTTGACTAAGTCCATGTAAGTGCCCAAGCAATTAGGCGCTGAGCTGGGGACCAGGATCCCTCACTGGCTCAGAAACAGACACATAAGAGCCACCAAACCAACAGCCTTGTATCAGAGGGCTTTTTAAACCTCACAGGTTCAAATCAATAGGCTCCCCAGGAAAGCTCAGAATTTGCACGTTGATTTGAATCACTTCCAGATTTAATAGCTATTCCCGAACAGCTGTGCATGGCCTCCCTTCTTACAGAAATAAATACACCACTGTTCTCACAATTTCTACCTTATTTCACAACAGTCATTTCTGAATAACCTCATGCCTGGGAAAATCCTATCTGAGAAGCCCAGGCTTCATCACACAGCTCATGCACAAACCTTCATTTTATGGGACGCGTTGCATGTAAACACAGAACCCAACTGATTCACAAGGACCTAATGCTGCAGTACTCAGAAACTGCTAGGATTCAGCAGCTACTGAGCTGAGAACACACCTACAAAAAGTGCTCCCCCAATGGAAGGGGTATCCCTGCTGATTCTCCAGCAGGATGAGGCCAGTGCCATGCCCAGAATCATCCCATGGGCACAGAGCAATGAGCAGCTACTGAGGGACACTTCATCCCCATGGCCAGGCACTTAGAGACTCAAATCAGTGCCATACCTGAAGAGATCTTATGACACCTTATGTCATTTGGGGGTGTAGGGAAGGGAAGCAGTTGACTTGTCCACTGTTTGCTGAAAGTTTGTGAGGTCTGAGACCTTTTTTTCTTTATTATCTAATTTGAATTATCTATTAAATTAGATGTTTAACTCCCTAGGATTCTCCACCCCCACCCCAGGGGAGGTGGTAGCCACATCTGTGGACCACAAAACCTTGGAACAGATGGGGAAGGGGTAAGAGGTATCACCAGGCTGTTGCAGCTCCCACCAGGAAGAGGTGCTGACTTGAGAAACTTGGGAACTTTGATGATCTGTCAGGGTAGAGTGAAATCCTCTCCTCGCCTCTTACAGAAATATGGTGCTCAGAGGAAACTTTATTTCTTTCCTGCTCCATTTTTTTGGTATCACTTTAGATTTTGTATTGCTGGAGTTCTATCTGCCATTAAAAATACATATATCACTGGTACTTCCCCTTTACCAGATTCTAGAAGCTTGCATTTCACTAGAATCATAAAATCATTTGAGTTGGAAGAGACCCTTAAAAGCCAACTCTCCTGCACTGAACAGGGACACCTACAGCACCGTGAGGTGCTCAGAGCCCTGTCCAGTCTGATCTTGAGTGTCCCCAGGGATGGGGTATCCACCAGCCCTCTGAGCAACCTGTGCCAGTGCCTCACCGTTCTTACTGTGAAAAACTTCCTTATATCCAGTAAAAATCTCCCCTTATAGTCTGATACATTCTTCCCTTGTCCCATCACAACAGTTCCCGCAAAAGAGTCTGTCCCCCTCTTTCTTGTAACCCTCCTTTAGATACTGAAAGGCATTCTCAGGTCTCCCCGGAGCTACTACTAGGAGCTGAAGTATTCGTATTCTCTAAGAATAGCGCTGGTGCACCACGTCTATTATCATACTTACACTCCCACCTATTTTTGCGCAACAGCAATAGAAACTATGGCCAAAAATCAGGAAAAAAAATAAAAGAAAAAAATCCTTCTCAAGCAAAATAATTTCTAGCGTAACTAGGCAACTTTCTACGCGAGATCCCGAGGCAGCAGGAGTCCTTCCAGACACTTACGGGAAGGGACGAGGCCACCAGCGCACGGCAGGGCTCAGGGCTCAGCTCGGGGGCGGTGGGACCGCTGATCACTGTTTGTACCCTTCACTGCTCCCCTTTGAAAATGCTAACTAGATTATCCAGCGCGCCCTTTGATGTCCTGATAGGTGCTATTAGATAGCCAATTAGGCATCAACGAGACCGATTGTTTCGGAATGGATGCTTTCTGTTTGAAGTAGCCGTGAACTCTAACAGGGCCATCACCAGGCGCTCCTTTGCCCACGGGAACAATGCGGGCCGACACACCATAAATAACAAATGCTCTGACTCAGCCGGCGCTCTGCACCCTCCCGGCTCACACGCCGCAGCTATTGCCATTCAGCACTGTGGGAGCAAACGCACGCTTTGCATTAAGAGCGATTTATCACGAAATTGCCGTTCAGCTCTTTGCGCAACGGATGGACAAAGCGCCGAGATAGCCTCGATGCGAGTCAGAGCAAACCGGAGCGGGAGCCGAATTCCCACGCGAGCCATCCCGCGCTGCCCGGGGAATGGTGACACCTCCGCAGTTGTTCGCAATTGCCCAGGAAGAGTAACTGAGAGCTGAGATGGGAACTTAAGCACCTCGCCTCCCGAATTCCAGTCCGCTGCTGGGGTCAGTTCCCTACCAAACGCCTTTACAAACAGCACCAGCTCGGGGCTTAAAAATGTAATGGACCGTTATAAAGGATAAGAGACAAAACCTTTCAACACGATGAGCTGAACCCAAAAGAAAGCTGAACTCTCCTCTCCCTCTCGTTTCAGTTGGCTTTATCAAGTTAATTGCCATCTAATTACGTATCAAAGAAAGAGATAATGGGCCGCAATTAGACATAATGGCCCGGCGGTGCGAGATCCCTCCCGATTAGCGCACAACGCCGAATCACTTCACCTGGTTCGTTAACAGGTGCCGCCGGTGGCTCCACAGTGTCTGGGAGCTGCAGGGGGGCACCCGGCCCTATTCCCATCCCTTCCCCTGTTGGTTGCTCTCGCCAAATTGGGACAGGCGTTAACGCGCTGACTGCAGCCGACTCTCTCCCATTACCGCGGTGCTAATTCAATCAGGCTGCGCACGCACTGCGGGGAGAAAGGCTTTGAAGTCAGCGTTCTGCCCTCCCACTCCTTTTTCCTCCCCAGGGAGCCCCGTTTTCAGGTTATACAGCCCCTACTTCGAGAGCCGCCAGCACCAAACCGCTCCTCCCCGGCTCGGCAGCTCGACCCGACCATTTGCGGGGTGCTCGCAGGCAGCGCTTTGTCCCGCCGGCAGTATTCCTGCTCCCATGGTGGCTGTGATACGATTAAAGACACAAAGGGGGTGCTGAAATGAAGGAGCTCACGGTGGTGGAGCAGTGCAGGTTTCCTGCCGAGCCCGTGACTGCCGTCAGCCTCGGGGCGAGCGGCCGGTGCGGGAGTGTTGTGCCCTGTTCCCTGGTTTTTGTGTTTGTTTTTGTTTGTTTTCCGCCTCCAGCCAGAGGCTGCCGGCACAGAGCCCCGGTGTAGTTTTAAAGATTTTTAAGATGTCTGTAGGGATCTCGTAGCTTTATGTGCTCAGTCAAACGAGCGTTACCCCTCGGTACAGACTCGGGGTATAGGACAATATTTGTAAGCTGTGGCTGCCAACAGCGGCAAGACTTTTTGTTTGTTGAGCATATATATGACCAACGAGTTTATGTTAGGTGATCATTAGCACCTTCCCGACCAGAGCTCAGCTTTTCCCTCACTGTCAGTTCTGCAGCTCGTACACCCAGATTACCCCCGCTAGTCAGACCAAGCTCAGGAAGCCTGCTAGGACCTGCCTGTGTGAGGACCGCAGGACTCAGGCCCATTCACTCGTCAAGCACCCTCCACTCCGTGGCTGCTCCACAGCCCTGCTTGTCCCTGCAGCCGCACTAGGGTTAAATTGTAGCACCAGGGGCCTCTGGCCTCTTTTAAACCTTTACGCAGAGAGGAAAGTGACCCCGAAGAACCACGCTTGCTCGTGGAAAGGTGCAGTTAGGCCAGGTTTGCGTGGCCTCATATTAAATCTCATCCCATCCCACCCCCATCAACCCCTACCCCCAGTCAATCCCGACTCTTGGGAAGTGTCTCCCCGTCTGCGGGTGGGAACATATTGTTCCCTCCCTTGAACCCTTTCATCTTCCTCGTTCCCCCCAGTCCCCATTTGGTTGGGAACAGGCTGTTCCCCAGCTTTGCAGCAGCCCCAGCCCAGCCTCCCTGAGAGTTTTGTGTCTCCGTCCCGGCCCTGAGACGTCACCGGGAGCTGTTCTGATGGTGTTCCTTGGGGTGAGCAAACCGTCTGGGTTCCTTCTGCGCTGAACGTGATTCTAAGACCACTTAACACATTCGTCTCCTTAAAAACTGGACAGTTGGTTTGACTTTCTTTAGGGTTGGGTTTTTTTTTTTTTGTTTCTTTCAGGTAACCTGTATATTTATTGATCTTGAATGTATTGCTATTTCTTAAATGTCTCTGCTTTAGAGCAATTGTTCACCACTGAAGAACATTTTGGAGACATTTCAGTTTCCTAATGATGTATGAGAGAGAGCAATAGAATTTCAGATTTCTCTCCCTTCCCTTTTTTTTTTTTTTTTCCTTCAAATCAATACACTCATTTCAGTAATACTTGAATTTGAAAAATACAGCTTCATTCAATTGGATTATTTTTTTTATCTCCTCTCAGCAAATTTCGTTAAACTCTAATATCTTCCTGAAAAACCTCAGGAAGATAGATAACACCTAAGTCCCCTATTGCTTTTCCAAAACTCCTGCATTAGAGCCACATTAACAGTGCATCTGTAGGCAAATAGCAATCCCAAAAGACTCAACAAAATGCAGCACGGATTAAAATAACTAAGGAGACTTCCAAATGTGGGAGCTATTCGGAAAAACTGAGGACCAAGGCCTTTGGAGACATGCAGTTACTTTGTACCAGGTGAATGTTTACAAATGACATTGATCCCTGTATAAAAAATAAATTATTTGTGTTCAAGAATGACTAGCAGAGAACATTCAGACCATTCATGATACAAGCCCACATTACAAGTGCACCAGAAATCTAATAACTCAAGATCAGCTCTGAAGTGATGGAAATGTTTATTGCTCCTTTCATGTTAGTTCACAATTAGCTTTGAAACATTTATGACAACTTACAACAGTCAAGGATCATTTCTCAGAGCCCTTTCTCTAGCCTGAAATCAGGTCATTTTGCTCAAATCATTAGACATTATCAAATCATGAGCATTATTCAAATAAAAAGTGCATAGCACAATGGTAACAAATTTTACTGCCATTTAGAGAAAAACAGCTTTGAAGCATTGCATTTCTTTTGATAATGACTCTCATAACCCATTAGGCACATGCAAGATACTGAGATACTACAAGTTGCAAGAGCAGATCCTAAGATCCAAGAACTTCTTAAGATCTGTTTTATACAAGAGGCCCTTGTTAATCCACTGAGGCCACCCATGAAATTGTGGTGATGTATTTTCATATTTTTATAGAAAGTCATTTTTTATATCTTAAAAATCATATTCTATATGCTATTTCAAGGACTCCAATACAAATTCTGCTGTCATTGCAGGCCCAGTAATAAATATCGGTAACTAGTTCCCAACGTATCTGGTTAAAAGCACAGCCCCCTCACGAAGTGCCATACGGGAAGCAGCTAAGAGATTGGACGACCATTTTAGGGAATGGGGGGAAAAATCATGCTTTTTACACGTATCCTCAGTAAATTGCAAGGTACAACACAAGAAAGATTACTTTTCCTCTACTAGGGTTAGAACAGATGTAGAGAATAAGGACTGTGCTTCATTTAATGGGGAGGAGCCCTCTTTCAGGCCAGGATAAGTAGTTATGCAGTCTTTGTGTCAAATTCTGATGAAAGCTGAAAAAATGTTTAGGTTTGCTAGGTGATTCAATTTGTGCTACTATTTACCCCACTATGTTTGAATTTGACGGGGAGCTTGGCATGAAGTCCATGATCTGGATCACTCAGTGCATACAGAATTCCTTGCTCAGTGCTGCACCAGAAACCCAGCAGGCAGATGCAGGCAGGGGCAGCCCGGATAGAGTTATCATTAGTGCAAATACTCCTTAGTCACAGTCTGTAACAGCGGGTCAGACACTCAGCAAGAAAGCCCTGGGATCCCTGTACCCTACAAAGCAGGGTGCTGCCCAGAAGCCCACAGGTTGTGCTCTACAGGCGCTGCTGATGTCCAGAGTGGGTGCTGGCAGCGCTGCCAAGGCAAAGCCCCCGGGGGCAGCTTCATGCCCGGGCAGAGGCGGCGGTCGAGCCACGTAAGTGAGTGGCAGAGACATCTGAGGTCCGAAGGGGAGTGGTGGCGTGCAGAAAGGCTCCGGCCTCAACTCCTGCAGCTGCCTCTTGAGCTTCATCCGTCGGTTCTGAAACCAGGTCTTGATCTGAGAGAAAAGGGAACGGGCCAAGAATTGAGATCCCGTACTATACTATCAGCCGCCTCCCACCGCGTCGTTCCTCCCGGCTCCCCCGCACCGCGCTCACCTGCACTTCGGAGAGCCGCATCCTGCCCGCCAGCTTGCGGCGCTCGGCGGCACCCAGGTAGCGGTGCCGCTGGAAGGAGCTCTCCAGGGTGCTGATCTGCTCGGCGCTGAACGCCGTGCGCAGCCGCCGGCCGCCCCTCGGCTCCTCGGGGCACGAGCACTCTTGGCCCCGCTCCTCCGGGGGCTGCCCCGCTGCACCTGGAGATGGAGGAGAAAAAGGTCAGGCAGACCCGAGGGATGCCCGCCCGCCTCAGTAACATCCCGCCTCGATCCCTTCCCTGACCCCGGGGAGAGAAGCACAGTCCGTCCCGGCCCTCCCACCCAACAAGAACCGATGGCCGCGGTTACCTGCAGCGAGGGGTGCTGCCGAAGGCTCCCTGCTGCTCCTGCCGCCTTTCCCGGCGCCTTTTTCCTTGCTCCGTTCGCTCACCCCGGGTCTGGAGCCTGAAGCGTGCCTGCGGCTGGCGGCCGAGGGCGATGCTCGGCGCGGAGTGCCCTGCGTGGGACTCTTGGGGGCCTGGCTGCTCTGGGACAGCCACTCCACGGAGAAAGGAGCCTTAGTCATCCTGCGGCGTTTTGGAGCTGCTGAGAAGGAGAGTGCGGGGAAACACGACTCTTTTATACCTCAAGCCCCGGAGGAAAACGTTGTTTGTGTAAATGCACATCAAAGAGCCAGATAAGTATCGTCTAATTGCCATCAGTCCCCCCCCTCAACAAAAGATACCGTTCACACATTGCCACAGCTCGAGGAGGCCCGGCTCCGCCGTGTCTGCCCCTGGAGGTGTTCGCTCCACCGTCAGTGATTTACAGCTCTTGTTGCATCCTATCCCGATGCAAATGGTATTTATGGTGCTGAGCGGCCTCAAATGGCGCTGGGGAATGCACCCCAGGGGAGCGCACAGGGACCCGCTCCCCCGGGCTTGGCGGGTCTTCGAGAGCCGGCTTTTTTCATTGCAAGAAGATGAGCCTCTGTCTAAATGGATCTTCTGAGCTTGCTCTTCTCTGGCCTGAGCACTGTGATCCCCAGACAGCCCGAGGCACGCATTACTTGTTGCTGGCGTTGCAGCATCGCGGCATAAACACCAGGGAGAGGGGGCTGGGGGAAAAAGTTGTGAACCAGAAATAAGTTTGCTCTGTTATTCTGCCAGTCCTGCCTGGAATATCCGCATGCACTTCTCTGGTCATAGATAATGTAACCATGGCTCTATTTTTTAGGCTGTCAGTGAAGTAGGGGGTCAAAGACTGAATCCCTCCTACTTACTCAGTTTGCATTTAGAATTTCAATGTTTGCAATTGTAATGGTATAAAATCATCTATTTTTACTTATATCAGTGCAGTAAGAAGTTTTACTCAAACCATCTTCATCTATGTTTCCTAAAATCTTCATTTCAACCCACGGTTCACTCAAAATATGGTTGTTAGATCTAGCCAATGTAAAATTCCACCCCAAGGAGAAAAATATGTCCTTCATACCCAGGTATTTTTTTTCATCCAGAGCCATTACATAGAATCATATGCATACATATAAGTATAAATCACACGTGGTATGATACTATATACACTGTATTTATATTTATACACAACAATTACATATTTATGTTTGTAAGTATAAACATATATAAAATAGCCTACCTGTAGAACTTCACCAGCTTTATGTTCTGTCAATAATAATGACATCGGCAAGCTGTTGGATAGGAAAAAAGAATATATGATGCACGGTGGTATTCTGTAAAATAGAAATCTCAGGTTTGAACATCCACTGATACATCTGTCACACCATTTCTTTACAGATTTTAAGAGATTTTTACCATCTGAGCTACAAATTATATCTTTACACACTGCTGGTTCATTAAATGCATTTTACTGAGGCGAAGGTCACAGCCAAAAGTAAATTGTTGTGTGCTCAGAAACACAAACTGATCTTGTGTGATATTGTGAGAAGGTTAAGCCGAATGTCATTTCCATTATACATAAATTGTTTAAGCATCCTGGATAGATGGCAGATGACTTCTGAATGTAGCAATTTCTACAGTATTTAACAGCTGCTGGTTTAATTTTATCTACATTTCTTAATCTCTTCCTATTCCTATGTATTATTCATCAGGTGTTTGTTTCCAAACCTCATGCAAAACTGTGATTCAGAAATACTGTGTTTAAAATCAGGTGATACTGCCAATGGGACAAAAACCTCCTCACCCTGAAGTCTTTGGGCTTTTGTAGGAATAAGCAGGAAGAGATTGCCCCCTCACTTTGCTGCTGCAAGGACTGAGACAAGGAGCTCAGACACTGACACAACTGCCACTAGGAAAAATAATGACAGTAAGTTTTGTAGTTGCTTGTAGACAAGGCAGTTGTTCTCGCTGTGGACTCAGCACCTTCATCATGAAAATAGGTGCCAGGAGCCCATGAAGACCAAAGGAGACTGAGGATAGTAATGTGAGAGCCAGCCCAGACTCAGCCATCCTGTGGGAAGTGATGTAGAAGGAAATATTATTGCATTCAGGGAAACCAAAGTGATTTGAGATTTGTCACTTGACAGAGACCATTGTATTTCTTGTGAGCAGAAGCTGCAGTCAAAGAGGACAAGTTATGGCTTTGTAGAGGTTTGATTGGGACAGGATGAGCCCAAGATAACAGCACTTATACAAGGCAGCTCTGCAGAAATGCGTTCACATAACACTGGCCTCAGGCTGAGGAGATTCTGCAGAGCAGGGCAATCCAACCTGGATGCCAACTATGCAGCTAATAATAGATACTTTGGGATAGCAGCCCAGACTTTGAGCACTAATTGTTTTTCGGCATCTTCCAATACAAAGGCCAATCCTGCCCCACTGAGCCAGCAGCTGAGTAACCTGAAGGACTGTGCTCTACTTCCCACTGAAGCATTGAATGAACTGAAGGGAAAGTAACTGAGAGCTTCCAAGTGCCTTCAGAAGAGGTACTGGAGAAGGCTGTCAGCGTTTTGCCTCGCTGCAACAAAGGTACATGAGAGCAAAAGGACTGCCATTTTGTAAAAGCAGGTTGCTCTTTCTTGTAACAGTGGAAAGTCCTGTGAGGTTGGAGTACAGTGAGCACGAGGTCCTTGGGAGTAGCGGGATGGTGATGCAGTAAAACAGTAAAAAGGCAGCTAAGGGCATGCAGGATTCATCTGTGTGTTCATCTGAGGGTGTGCATAATTCCCAATGAGGAATGCCCAGTGAACCAAGGGCTGCTTGCAGCTGCTGTGCCATGAATATTGTCTTAGTCCTGGCGTGTTTATCCAACCATTGCTATTTCTGAGAAATCACTTTAGAACTTACATGCATTACAAGTGGCCTCTTAGCAACCTCTTTATCATCAGTTACTATATCTTCCCTCTCTGACAGAAGAAGAGCTATTTTTTTCCGTGAGGAATGAAGAGACCATACGTGCAGAAAAACAGGAGAGCCTGGAACAAGCAGAGTGACTATGCATAGATGAAAACTAAATTTCTGTTCATGCTTGGAACTGATATAAATCAGCTCAAAATGCTGGGAGCTCCCATGGCCCCTTACCATAAGGCTGTTACCAGCAGCTAAACAGCCAGTGAAATCTTTAAAAAAAATACAAGCTCTGCAGGAAGAAAACACATGGATTGGTTTTAGTAAGCTCTTACCTAAACATAGCCAGATTAAAAAAGAAATCAAGGTTGTAATGAATCAAAACTATATTTAAACAGGTACTGCTGTTGTTATAGACGCAGGGTTACCCAGCAGCAGATTTATCATTATTAATTACTATATATAAATAAAAGTATTGTAGTTGAAAAACAACCAAGTTTCAGGCAAGCAAATCCTCCTTCTGCAGTCACTGCTGTCATACTGTAACTGAGAGGCTTCTCTATGGACACTTCTCAAACAAAACTGCTCAAAAGTTTGGAGTTGGTTTAATTCTTTATAGCCTAGCAAGGAAAAATTTTAAACTGCTACTTTAAAGAGAATAGCATGAGAAGGGACTCTAGAAATGATCTTATCTCCTGGAGTAACGGGAATTGTTAGGTGTACTAATATGCTTTGGGATCTGGATTGTTTTAGGACTACAAATTATACAGAAATATAAAATACACCTATGCAGAATAATGTGCATTCATAAATCCACATTAGCCCCACTGGTTTTAGCAATTGTTCACATCACTTGGACTGACAGTCTGATCAGATTACAACAATGAAATACTGAAACACCTTAAAATCTTTTTTTTGAGCATTATGATGTCAGCAGAGGAATAAGACATCACATCAGGCTAACCTGGGTCGTCTGTCACCCTTTGTGTCCATCCTGGTCTATGCTCTACAATGCTGCATGTGTCTGAGCAGTGAAAACATTTTATTGATTCTTTATTCACCTAACATAAATTGGATTTTTGTACTGCTCCAAAACCAGCCTCTTTATATTTATGGGAATAAATGTTACCTATTTCAAAAATGGGTTTCAAAGCTCTTCTCCATTTTGTATTTCTAATTATTTCTTCCCTTTTTCTGTCTTTCTCACGTGACACTGTTTCTTCCTATTCTCTTTATTCCAATCACTTACATCAAGTACTCTGGAAAGGTTACTATTAGGTGAGGAAGAAAACTTTTAACTCAAAATAATGCAGAACTATAGCAACAGAGGACAACTGACCCTCTGCCTTTACTGCACACCAAAGCAGGGGAGTACAGACACGTCCTGACATTCCCTATCAGCTTAAATAAGGGAAAAGTATATAGTGGGGGAGGGTAGGAATAGCTATAGGTAAGATAATTAACTCTACACTCACAATATGTGATTCAGTCTCTGTTTACCACAAGCAAAGCAGTGTACTTCCTTTGACAGGTTTCACAAATCAAAGGAAGTAATTTGAAGATTTAAAGATTAAAGATTAAAAGGAGCCGTTACACGTACGTTCATTTTGCAAACGGGATACGAAAAGCATCTGATATTTCCGTCGGTTCCTAATGAGCAGAATTTACACAGCCCTCTGGAAAGCCAATCACTTTTCACAATACCTTCACTCGCAGCGCAGCGTGTGCGTCGTAAAACGTTGCAAGGCTCTCTTGTGCCATCTCCTGGTTACATAAGACTTCACATGCCGGAATCTGTCGCAAGAGGGAAGGAGAAAAGTTATAGAAGTTTAGTCGAGGCAGTGATTTTCCTGGCAGTGAGAGAAGACAGACCGAACTTGCTTTCCACTTCCCCTGAACATACAGATGTGTGTGGAAGGCTTTTACATCTCTCCTATTTATAGAATTAAGTCACTTTCCCTTTTTATTAATGTATGCACACAATGGAAATTCTGTATTCCTCTATAAACATCTCCCATGCAACTTCAAGTAACGTACATTCGTCTATTCTATTGCTATGTATCAAATATATGAAAACCATGAAAATTTGTGACTGTGATATGATGAAATTAATAAACTGATGAACAATATTCTCTGATTGCAATTAAGTATTTCAATTTTGGTCCAGTGTGCTTTAACGAAAACACAGGAAGGACTGAAGATCACTGCTGAATCCCTCTGCACTCTCGAGGACAGGACCAAGAGGATGTGCATGCTCACAACAATTTGATCTGAGCTGTTCTCACAAATCTACAGGAAAGGGGATCCCATTGGCGAGTATCCTATTCCAGTGCTCAACCAGACACTCTTTGATGTAAAAACTGAAACAGAATTGATACTGCTTCCAGATTAATACTTCTTGCCTTAATCTTCACAGAGCATGAAGAGAATTAGCTCTGTTTGTCACTACAAAAAACTTTTTACAGCAACATTTTACACACACACAGTCCTACTCAACCCAGATTTTTCTAGGTAAGTCTTAATTTCAGTAATCTCTGTTTTTTTTTTGTTTTTTTTTTTAACATATTTTATTGCTGTCCTCTAGACTCTCTTGTTTTGCCTGTATATTTCTTAAATGCAGTGTCTAAATGGTAAACTCTTCCTGTGAATATCCATTAGTGCCAAATAGAGCAAAATAATCACCTTCTGTCATATATGGCTCTTTCACAGTACATCTCAGGTCTTCCCTTTTTCCTCCTTATTTTCTTCATTCTGGAAAACTGTACAGATGGGTTCATAATCACTTTCTGATACATTATGGTCCCAAGAGGTTTTGTTTTTTTTCCTCTGAATTCTGCAGTTATTTTTCATTCCAAATTTTTTACTTTAAAGTATAGGAGTTGAGCTTAAATTTAAATCATTATCACAATTATTTTGAGTTTTAATCTTATATGCTGCATGGATGTGTTTTCTTTCCATTCCATTCTCCATATCATCAGTCAAAATCCCAGATACAACTGGATCCAGGCCCTACTGTAATACAGATAGCCCTACTCCTACTAAATACCCCTCATCTTCACAATTTAGCAAGCAATGGTAATTACTCTTTGAAGAGACTTATTAGCATGCTCAACTAACAGTGCAATCACCTGGATATTAATAACCTAATATATAATCAGGTCACACGAGTCTGTTGTAAAGAGGTTTATAGACTTTAATATACAGTATGCTGGCTTTTTTTTCCTCCCCCTACATACTGGGACAGTTATCCTGACAAATGAGACTATTAGGTTTTTTAAAAACTAATTCATGGAAAAATGCATGTTAGCATTTTAAATGACTCTCTAAGCTTGTAGAGATTTCAAGTATCTCTTGTGGTATCAAAGTTAATCTGGCTGATAATGTCCCCAAGCCATTCCCTTTACCTTACCCTCCCACTTATTATTCCTATCTCCTTTTCCCAATTTTGATTGCTATTTTTTTCTCCTAGTTCTCCTCACATTCTCCCTAAATCGAAAGTCCAACACCACCAAGATTATCTGTTTTGCTCCTTATTCACTATATAACAGATTTAATCAGTTTTTAATGATCTAATACATTGAAATTTGCATGATAGCCTCCCATTCTCACTCCTGGCTCCTGATTAACTTTGATCACAGCTTGCATTGTTGAGAGAGTAGGCAGTGAAATAGCAACAATTCAGGCTTTATCACCAACTCACAGTTATCTATCTCTCCTGGTAAGTACTCTATGTAACAAAATTTCTGAGGAATCCACCTTTACTGTTTTGCTTCTCTATTGTTGGCAATAGCATTTTGTCTGTCCAGTTTCATAAAACCATAACAAGTTTTATTCCTAACCTGCTGCGCTATTTTTTTTTCTATTTTTCTTGCTAATTCACCTCTTCTTTTTTCTCTTGCTTCTACCTTTTCCAGTACTTTTTTCTTTTTTTTTCTCCAAGTTACTGATGAACTCATGCAGTCAACCTATTCAGATGGTCCTCTCTTCTTTGTATGTGGATGGGCTGTTTGTGTATTTAAAATATGGCCTATTTTGGAACACCCCCACACCTGTGGTGTTTTTTTTTTTTTTTTTTTTTAGGAAACTTCTCTCTGTGTGTTAGAATCCCTTTCTCATGACCCTATGTACTAACTCCTTGAGTGTATTGTAATTTGCTTTTTTGAAGCCCACTGATGTTGTTCTGCTCATCTCCTTTTTTCCTTTCCATCATGAATTCTATGATTTTTTTTTCTCATAGTAACTTTCTTTGTGACTGCTTCCTATGTTCAGACTTTCAACTAGTTGCTCTCTATCAATCACAGAAAAATCTGAAATTGTAACCTGTTTGTCTACACATACTCCTTCTGGTTTATGATCCTCTATAGAACCTATATTTAATTTATACACAGGATAAGATATGTAGATTCTAAAACAACTATTTGCAATATTGAGTTAAGTTTTAGTATATATTACTTACAGTATTCTTTCCCTTTATCTTTCCTTCCTATGTATTCTTGATCCTTCCAATACTTTGTAATGACATTTTGTCATGCAGTTGACCTTCATGGAGAGCCGTTACTGTGATGATGTCTGGAGATCTAAATTCTAATCTCAGAAGCCACCTGTGTTTTTTGGTCTTTGCCTTCACAATCTTTGCCCTTTTGGTTCCCTGCATCAAGACACTGAGGGGACATCAAGACATTTCCTCCTCAGCATAAAAAACTATTTATATTTTCCTTTTTCCACAAAAATAAAACAGTAATCCTTCTCTACAAATAGTTGATTATTCCCACCTACCACACCGGTCCTTGTGCTGGTCTGTGTTACATACCTTTTTATTCTGGCTCATCTTTTCAAGTTGTCAAGATCATTTTAATCTCAGTCTTCAGCATGCTTGCAGAGCCCAACAGATTTAATTCATCTTCAAAAAAACAGAGCATGTTAATGAAGGCACAAAGAAACACCAAGTGCAGGCAGACCTACCATATACAACCTTTAATTTTCACAAGCCGCTGTCAGTCATTCAGTGGTTATCCAAACAATGGCAGACTTGTCTCTTTTACTAGTTTCTTTTCCTAGTTCTGTTCCCCTAGTTTGTTTACAAGAAAACACAGAATATCTGTTACATAAGTGAATAATATACTACTATTACTGTTTATGAGCTTTATGAGATAAGAACACAAATAAGCATCTATTTGCCGAGATTTCAATGCTCAGGCTCAACTGTGCCCAGTCAAGCCTTCCAAAGCATGTCTTTTTGATAATGATAACTCTAATTATCCAGTACTCCAAACCCTTCATTTCATTATGACATATGAGTTCTACCAGTACAAAACACAATACTACTTAAGAATCCATCCAAAAACAGAATATATTTTATCTAAATAACGTCAACATCAGGTCAAAAAGACCAAACCTCAAATTAGAATTAAGAATTAATGAAATAAAAAGTAATCTTACAGCTAAGACCCAGGGCAGATTTACAATACAGTTTAGATGATTATCTGCAAATTTCTTACATTTATATTTTTAGTCAGTAAATGAAGACTTAAAATATTTATAGTTGAACAACATCTGTTAGTAAATCATATCCCAAAGATGACTTCTCTACCTATTAAGTTTGATTTATGGGATTTGAGTTTTCAAACACTGTTTAAAGCGACATTTCCAGAGCTTTCAGATTCCTTCTCAAATTCAAAATGCTTTTTAAAATAACTATATAGAAAGCATTTTTGAGAAAGATTGGAATGTAAGAAGAAAAAAAGGAAAGTTTTAAACAGAATGCAACAAGTTTTTGTACTGTAAGGATGAATACACATTGGATTAAATTTAAGCATCTATGAGGGAGGAAAATCATTTATCTACAATCTTTCTACCACTGTAGTATCAAGGACTGAAATAACAACCCATATGCCTACCACTGAAGGATTGTTAGCTTCCTTCTCTTCAAATTGTAGTTTATTCACTTGTTATTTAGAAACAGATTTATTAACATTTTAGTCATTTGCAAATCACTTACTGAGAAGTTATGTGTCTGAATTAATGCTAATGAAACAAATCCAACAAGAAGAACGTAGAAAACCATGAAAGCAAAGTTGAGAAACGGTTGAAAATTTTCCAAGGAAAGAAACTTGCGAAAATCATGGATCAGCATTGATTCATGAAATATTCTCCAGTTTTAAGGTCTGGGCTTCTATAGAATACTTCCTGAGAATCAACAGAATCCATCCACATCTCCTGTCAGGCATCTGGAAGTGTTAGAGCTGTGGATCCTAGAAACCTGCTTTCAAATGAGCTAGTGTAACTAGGACACAGTTCCCAGCACTCTTGCAGGAAAGTCCTGAAGAACAAAGAGATCCTGGGAAAGAAGACCTGCAAAGGTACAAAGAAAGAGCAACAACGCACAGGAATGAGCACAAGGAATTGGAAAGGCTCCCATGGAGAATATTTCATTGAAGAAACACCACAGGTCATTGTCAGAAAAACAAATGTCACAAAGAAAAAAAAGATGAGCGAGGGATACATAAGAAAAAAGAACTAGGACAGCTGGTGGCAATTCTGGCTGATAGCATAAGCTCAGTTTTTCCAAGCACTCTAATTTGATGTTGGAATGGAAACTTGGGGACAGACTGCATAGTCCCTTACTTATGCAATACAGTTATGAATGCCAATATTTTCTGCCAACTAGATACAACTGAACTCTCTGCTTTCACATGTTATGTCCTGTGTTTTCTTTTAAAGGGACATTCCTCACAAAGATAGAAAAGTTTAGCCCAAATCCTGCTGCATGTTAGTCATAAATAAGCAGTACCATTAGATGCTAGACATAACTTTATTGAGAAATCTGTGTCACATAATATAAGATGTGCATACATCTGTGTTTATGGACAAAAGCAGACTGGTTTCCTTGCAAAAGTGTATTTTTTTTTTCTGCCCAGTACATATTTACACTTGTTGTGATTGAAGGGTGGTATTTAAATACAAAAACTTAAATACTTGTTTGATGAAAACAACCCAAAGTAGTACCACACCCAATACTATGCATTTACAGCAACATTCTCTGATACACTGAAGCATTATGCAGAAGATACAAAATGACTTTTAATTTCTTGTATAGCACCAGTTATTGTCAAAAAATAAAAATGATATTTTCTAGATGTAGTAGTTCCTTTAGATCTTGATAAAAATTGTAAGACATATAGGACCTAATTAATGTGGGTGCAAAATATAAATGTGAAGTAAATCCACAAAAGCAATCTCAACAGCCTAACTGGCAACTATACAAAATATATTTATTAAGATAACATGAACAAGTCTGTGTTCTCTACATTAGTAAAGCTTATGCTGCTTCAAATTGTTCTGTCTTTCAAAGGCAAGGCGTGGCTTTAAGTAAATGCTAAATTTTTGATGGATAACTTATTTCTGAAGATAAGGTTATTGTCATGTTCTATTTTCATTGTTCACTGTATTATTTAAATATAGGAGGTAATGATTTAATGTTTTCACATCTGGCAATTTTTTAGAGAAATAATATTTAAATTTCTTAAAATAGAAACACATTTTTCTTCCTCAAACATTAAGTAGGAATACTATAATTAATGACATGTTAAACATATATATGATAAGTAACAAAATAAATCATCTTAGAAGTAGAACAAATACGAGAAAATGCAGTTGAAGACTGAGTTTTCCAGTGTCTAAACCAGAACGAGCACTAAAGTCAGTCTAGTGCTAATATATTAGTCTAAAAAATAACAACTATTTAATGAAAAGAACAGACATACCTTGTGTTCAACTGAGAAAGATGAGAAATAGAAGGCCTGTGATGGTATGTATTGCCATCAATGACATGAGAAAAGGAGAATTTTTTCTCTTAAACAATGAAAAATCTACAATTTACCATGTAGACATGCATTTCTGTCAAATAAAATAATACAACCTGCAAAATACTACAGATGTGAACATTCCTATCTTTCTCCATCATTAAACCATGCCAAGGCAATTAGTTCACATTTGCTTTTCCCAAAATTTAACTTTCCTCCTTTTTAAAACACATTTCTAGGAGAGAGCTCATTTTATCTGTTTCTTACCCTTTCCTACTTCTCTTCCAATACTATTGTTGTTTCCTCTGGTAGAATTATTAGTAATCTTAATTAACTTGTAGGTTTAAAATCTTGACCTTGCATAAACCTGGGTAGCTCAACCAACTTTCTAGCTAAAGCATCATTTTTCATTGCTGTTTAAGTATTTGTAAGCATAAGCTCTATAAAATAGGTTAGCACCAAAGTTTTACAAGATGCATATCCAAAGTTAATACAGTTATCATATATTTAATGCTGCTGGAGCACTGCAATTTACAAGAGCAACCTCAGGAGCAAAAGACATAACCAGATGTGCCCACATACATACATACACAATTGCCAAAGTGATTCTTGTACCAAACACAGAAAAAGAGCAACTCATGTTTACCCTCTTCACAAGACCATGGAGGCAGCAGCAAAGCAGCAAATTGGTAATATTTAGATTCAGATCTTACTTTCATGTGGAAACAGGTCAGCTCAATGACGGTAAAATCAAAAGAAAAAAAAAAATTACAACACGGTATTTCTTTCCTTCCATAGTATACCCAAATTAAAAGATAGCCAATTACTTAAGCAAGCATAGTTTTAGAATACTCAACACAAAAGTAAAATCCATCAGCAGTGAACAGATAATGGAGGTGTCCCTGAATTATATGCACACTGTGACAGGAAACAAATGTACTACGTTTATATAAAAATATATTCAACATTTAATGAAATACAGTCTAAACAATCCTAGGCCAATTTTGCAACAGGATATGCAAGTATAACTTGCTTCCACAGATCTTTTCAGATATTTTGCCTGAAGGCTAATTATTTTATTTTTTTTTTATGCAAAAGGACAGTGTCAAGATTGGTCTCTCTTAACTTTTACCTTTATCTACTTGCCAAGGAATCATACTCTGTTAGTCAGCTTTTTACTACTCCATATCAAGTAATTTACCCATTTCAAACTGAGACGATATTTTAAGTCAGTGCACTTAAGTATTTGCTTGGGAATTGGTTCAGGAAGTAAAGTCAATTTAATCCTGTTTTATACTCTATACTTGGAATAGAATAGATGAAATGTAAATAATTACTGAAATGTTGCCTTCATTCTGCGCAGTGTGTCCTGAATTTTCCGAGAATGTTTTTCTGCTGGTATATGATGGAAGTTGGCACAGTTGTCAGCTGCCAAAGCAGAAATATCTGCATCCTTAAAACGAGTTATTCTTTGTCTGAGGTAAGATTGCAGCTTGAAATCTGGTGTAAATGTATAAGGATTCTCTTGAAATGCATGAACTTGGCTCACAACTTTTGCAATATTTCTTGAAAGAAAACATGATAAAAAAATTAGTTTATCTTATTGTTGACAGAAGAAAAAAAAGTTTAAAGGATATACAAAGGCATTGAGCATTTACTTCTATAGTATCTGTCCACTCAGTTTGATGTCAGAATGATTGAAATGATTTAAATTGCTAGATGGGAAATGCATTAGCTCTCATTATCTCATTAAGTAATACTCTATCTTACATATAGTTAAAATAAATACCTAAGTTTAGTCCACTTGTGAGCTCCATTTGTCATTGTGAATCCTCCAGTTTCAAGTTGCTGGACATGCATTGCTAAAACACGGGCTGATGGAATTGTTGGAAGTGTTTTGAATCTTTCTCCTTCCATCAAACACAAGCTGTCACTTTTTAGAAACACCTATTATGAAGATGCACACAAATAATGTGTTACATCTAAGGGTAGTCTTTATAAGAAGTTCTCCACTTCAAGTGCTGAACACTACATATCAGTTTTTCCATAAATTTTAACTGTTACCATTTTAGTTGAAGACAGTATTTCAAACTAGTCTGCTGGCAAGCATTTCAAAGTACAGAAATAGAGAATTAACTTTAAACAAAATACTTTCTGTGTACACTTTTTAATTGTTCTGATTTACAGCCAAAATTGCATTTTAGAATTTTCATCCATTTTTGAATCAGGTAGATCAATAAAATAATGCCTGTGCTAAAATCAACACTTAAGATTTTTCAGAACAGATTACATCTGGAGAAGTACTGCTGAATTCTTCAGGAAAAAGTATCTAATTTCCTTTGTATTCCTATCTAATTTGCTTTGAAATGACTTCTTTGATTCTTAATCACATGGGATACAGCTTTGCGAAAACGGTGAAAATGTAAGCTTGGACCAAGAGACAACAGTCCTGGAATAATTTAAAATCTCCTTTGAAATTCAAAATAATAATTTTGGCTTTCATCCTGTAGAGGATGAAACACTTTAGTCAGAAGTTGAGTCTTCTTCAATCCCAAATAAATATTTTATGTTAAAAGAATTTATACTGTACCTCAACAGCCTTGAGTTCTTCCATTATTTCAGCTACTTTTGCAGGTAAAATTTTCCAGGCCTTACAATAAAAAAAAAAACCAAACACATTTTTGTTTCTTATACTAATACCCATATTTGAACAAGATAATTTTAAACAAAATAGTTACAAACTTCTGAGTCCCAAACTTACTGGTAACTGTCGGACAATAAGATTTTCCAAGCCTGCTAGGATTTGCATCGCAGTAGCAAAATTTCTTTGTTCATAACAGGATTTTGCTATGAGAAGAAATTTTGATAACAAGCTCACTTGCAGCTGCAAAAAAAACATAATTAAAACACACACTTTTTTTTTTTTGTTTGTTTGTTTTTTCAGCTCACGTGGATTTAGAAGCTATCACATTCAGTCATTTCCTAGGAATATGCTTTATTGGTATATTGCCTGAGCTTTAAATTGGAAATTGGGCCTAACAATTCCATGGAATTAAGTATCCTTGCAAGTCTTGGAAGGTGCTAAGCCCAAGGTTTATTGTTGGTAATTTCTCAATTCTATTGCTCTTACAAGCCTGAAAAGTCACAAAAAGAAAGCTCCATGGGGAAGATGAAGACTAATGTAATACTACTCAATGCTCACATACAGTGCTTGGTACTAGCCACGCACATTTAAAAGCTGTCAAAACACACTGACTTCATATGACCAACCAGTACCATATCACCTGTTAGAAAAATATATTTTGAATATATTCTGCTAGGATTTAAAACATTTGTTTAATATTTTCTATCTCATATACGTGTTTTGAAAAAAAAAATTAGAAATAGGGAAGACCAATAAAAACCCAATAAATAATCCAACAGAAACAGCTGTTGGATTCGGTTTGTGACCTCTGAGAGATAAAATAAAATGTGAGCAGACATAGACTAAGGTTTTTCACAGTGGTAAGAAAGGAATCTACTGGTAGCTGCCTAGTACAAATTGAGACACATATTTAGCTAAGGTATTATTCAGTTCAGAAGCCAAAGCACGGATCAAGTTTAATGAGTAGCTTTCAGCTAAACTATTAAGAAGGTATATAAGCAATATACACAATTCTGAAATTTCAGTTAATAACAGTATTCAACTACTGCTTCGTTTTGACAAATAGTAGCTGCTCAGACAGAAATCTATATACTTTCAAAATGTACTATATCATATTAAACTACAAAATGGCTGAAAATAAGAAAAGTAAAAGAAAAGACAAATGAATTCTCTTTCAGAAATTGCTAACAGAACTGTTGACTGTAGTAAACAGTCTATAGTAACTCCACCACTGTTTTGGTTTTTTCTGTCACTGAGATTCCTTTGTTAAAGTCTTTTACCTCTTCTCCTTTCTAACTTTCTATCAGGTATTAAAACTTACAAAACATCAAAAACACCAAACAGATGCTCCTTAAAGACAGCAAATTAAGTTGTTAACTGCCAATTCATAGGCACATTTATAAAGAGTTCTTGCAGACTCTCTACACAGCATTATGTATTAATATACAAGTATTCACATTAACAAATAAATATTTCATGATAACACAACAAAACAATGACAAACCTTAGATGTATGACATGTTACAATTTCAGCAGCAACCCAGGTGCTGATGCTGTCTGCATTTCTTAGTAACTGTATAAGGTACTGGTCTTGTATACTCTTTGATAGAAACAGATTACAGACTTTAAAGGAAACTTCTTCAGTAGCAACAGCTCTATAAAAAGCATTGGAGGAAAGACAAAGGTAAGTCATTTTGACTTTGTGTTTTCAAGGAAAAATATGATTATGAAGGAAAGATATCAAATTCTAATCATTTACAATAATTTTACAGTGCTTGTAGATTTGATTTACAATCTTTTACGAAGTACATAGGGAGCTACGTTACTTTTTCTTCTTGTAATTACAAGATACTCATATATGATTCATAAAAATTGCATGCAGTAGACACTTCTCCATATAAAGACATCTTCAGTATTACTATGAAGTAAAACAAACTGTTCAGGCAGAAATACAACTAATAAAAAAACAGCCAGTAATTTCAGCTTACCTAAAAACTGCTACCATTAAAGTGGCTTCACACTGTTTCCCCATCCCTGAAACCCAAATCAGTATAAACCAACTGATTTAAGCTTTGCCCTTCAACAACCCATAAAAATTATCCCTAGACAGAAAAGCCTACTACTACAAGCAATGTTAATAACAAACAATAATTAGAAACCAGCTGAATTCACTGAGTATGTAAGAACTAGAGCAAAAATCTGATATCATTAACTTGACCACGTGAAAGCATTAATTACCGTTTAGCAAACAATGTTAAATAGGTTGGCAACCTTTCTACATTTGAACTACTAAAGGAAAACACTATTATACCTGTGAAGACTGATACCTGATCTAGCTTGCAGTACAAAATGAATATTGCACAGAGAGGTTGTGGAGTCTCCATGCACATTCAAACTCTACTGTACACTAATCTCAGGCTCCAGCTGGCTTTGCTTAAAGAAGCTGGGCTGAACTACATCATCCTGGGAGGTCTTTTCCAACCCCAGCTATGCTGTGATTACAGTGATCATTACCACGCACGCATACGTTATCAAGCAGTCTGTTTCAGTAATGCTGAAATTTCTTTCCTCAAAAAACAAACAAACAAACAAAAAACCTCTGAAGTGTCTTCCACAACGGAAGATTTCAGAAACACTTTGGTGTGCTTCACTTTAGATTCCAAAGAAATCATCTTGCATACATGACCTGCCACATAAAACTACATGCATAGGTATCTAAATATACGTATATATAAAGTCTCCCAAAATCCAAAAATCTATGTAGACAGAATATTATGCAGCCAGTCTATTTGGTCATAAGAAAATACGAAATACTTTAAATACTTATCTCTTCCTGGATTTATTAAAGGTGTGACAATAAGTTGGTATGCATGAACAAAATAGAGGAACAGTTAAAATAAGAAACTTACTTCTGTACAGCAACACATTTATCTTTAACACCAAGTGCTCTTGAATTCAGAAAGTGTACTGGATGACATTTATGAAATAATTCCTAAACAAAAAGAACAAGATGTATCTGTTTTTAGATCCAGCAATTCTTTTAAAATGCTAGAGGATGAAAATGGCAGGTTTCTTTTTTTCATTCTTCTTTGTTCTCTCTTCAGCAAATTTATCAGATGGATCACTGCCTAAGAATAGTATTAGCCCATTCTACACTTTACTGTAGAGACTTCAAGAGAAAAATGAAACATTTTATCCAAAGAATAATGAAACAGAGGAAGCCTACTAAGCTTGAAATGAGATCGGAAATGGTAAAGAAAGGAGGCTGAGTATACATCAAGAAGATAGATATAACTGGTACTTCCACGTAAGCCTAATCTTTTGTACCTGTTGCAGTAATGTCAGCTGACAACAAAGCTGTTGCACACTGTATTCTGTTAAAAGATATGGTCCCACTTCATCTGCTTTAGCAAAGGAGACTGGGAGTTCTTCTGTAAAACTGTCATAGCATGGCTTTGGCAAAACCGATGAAATAGTGTACAGTCGCTCTCTCTGATAATGTGCAATTGGTCCAATACCTTTGGAAAGTTTCCAGTTGAAGTTCTGTAGAAAAAAATATGTAAAGCTACAACTTCTCTAAAGCCAACATAACTCTCCCTTGATTTAACCTTCTGGAATGTTTTGTTAGAGAAATACCTTTGTGGAGGCAAAACTCTTCAGTTAGTCTTCAGCACTAGACCATACATGAACTGGTTTATTCACTGCTATTTTAAGCAAGCATAATATGCACAATATATGAGTCTGAGCATGGGGCTGCTAGACCTCAGTCAACAGCTGGTATTTAAAAAAATCCTACGTATTCAAGATCTCTGCCATACAATAGTATATATTACCAAATTTTATATTTTATATTAAAATCCTCAGGTCTCAAAATTTCTTGTACTTTTTTCTTCATATCAAACAGTGCTTCCCAAATAAGTACTCATTTTTTCATTATTTTCCCTTCTTTCAGCTTTCTGCATCGTTATGATGCAGTAACAATAAAATAAATCCACGCTTTTCCCGTTTGTCTTGCCTTTCATTGACTGAATATAATCCATGGAATTCTGCAACTTTATCAAGAATGAGTTTCTAAATTCAACTTGAACACTATTTATATGCTTTATGAAAATAAAGTGTCATTCTGGTCATTTTGCAGAAAAATCTTTTTTCAGTGAGTCTACAGTATATTCCAGCTTCTGAAGTTGCCTGTCAGAAGCAGACTATATAAACCAGTTAATAGAGCTCAGATCAATTTCTGCTACAAACTTCAGAGTTCCAGAAGGAAATTCCTCATCCCTCAAGACTGCTTTCCTGCATTTATAGCCTTACACATACATATACACCCAATAAGAAATATTAATGTTTGACAAGTAGAAAAAAAAGTTTCCAAGTATCTACAAGTCAAGAACAAAGAGTTTAAAATCCTCTCTAAATTTGTATGATCTGACCTATTATTACTGAAACAGTTGAGAAGAGTGCATTTAAGTTTTAGAATGAAATCCATATCTACGTAACTGTTTAGGCTTCAAAATACAATTTATTTCAAAATATTAAAAAAACAAAAAAAAAAAAAAAGGAAAAGGAAAGCATACAAAACATAGACCCTGAGCTGGATAGTCAGAAAACAGTATGTGGAAATGTCTTCCATACAGTGCAGTCTCAAGACAGAACATACCTTTCTGTACATATCTTCTGAGAGTTTTTTACATATGGAATGCAATGTTTTTCTGTCCTCTTCCACTTCTTCAAATTTCTCCATACAGGAGTACTGCTGAGAGCTGCCACTTTTTCTGGCAGAAGCATCCTCAAGCAATGACAACAAGTACTCACCATACCCATTTAACGGAGCAACCTGTAAATGCAAAACAAGTTAATAGAATACTGAACACAATTTCTCATAAATTATAAGCAAGACAAAAAATACTTATAGGATTCAGGTCTGCACAAAACCAGCCATTTGAACATGGTTGTCAAATTCAGTATTATCCTTTTTTTGTATTTTAATTGTAACTAGGAAAGATTTTTTCATAACAGCAATCTTACATACAGCCTGATTATTTTTTTTTCCTTCTTTGAAGCTTTCATTGAAGTTTCCGCTTTACCTTGGAAGAAATAAATTCTTTTAGGGTACATAAAAGGTTCTCATTTGTTGCAAAGTCTACACTGTAGCAGTCTTCAATCCAAGCCTGCAGGATGTAGAAACTGCGGTTACATATTTTGGTAAGTGATGAAGAAGGATCCAGGCTTACACTGGTAAGAAGAGAAAAAGATTTATTGCATCAGAATTAATATCCAATTCCAATTTAAAAATAAACATGGGAAAGACTGAATGTGATGTATCACTGACAATTCTATCTGAAATTCTAATGTTTCACGCCTCTAGAATTCATGACCCTATAGAAACAAAGTTGGCATTGTACTTACAACTCAACACTGAACAACTGGGAAAAGTAACACTCAGAATTCAGAAGATTAAAGAAGATAGCATATTGCCAAATATAGCACTTGCTCCAATTTCCCTCTCACATGCCAAGAGAATCTTACAAAAACAAACATCAAAAACAGAATTTAATTAATTAGTTATATTCAGAAATAGTTGTTTGCCATTGGGGGGGAGGGAATCAATTGTGCTTTGATAATATTTTTCATAGGAAATTACTGTACCTGGATAAAGTGCTGCTAATTCGATCAAGAATAAACTGCAAAAATTCCTCTTGTGTGCAGAAATAGCGAAATGTGTAGAGAAACTGCTGCACATAGCCTTCTAAAAATGCATTTCTGTGAAGCACAAAAAAAGCTTCAGACAAGCAAGAACAAAATTTCTTCTTGTGTTAGGGTACAGCAATGGCAAAAGTCTTCAGAACATCAATAACTTACTGTTACTGATTTAAATCTCTGAAGTTCTACTGAAAAATTTGATTTGTTTCTGTTTTCTTTTTACACATCAATATTTTGATTGTCAACTGTAGAAGTATAATTTTTCTTAAAAGAAGCTTCTCTATTTTGAATCTTGTGGAGAACTTTTGACATTTTTATTATCAAAAATTACCTTCTAAGTAGTACAGAAGAACATATTTAATGCCATTGTTTCTGTATTTTCATTTGATGCCATTTTAAAGATAGATATTTTGAACAAGAAAATATTTCTTGATGGAGACTCATGTGGTAATCCATAGTATTACTGGGGTACCTTAGAAGGACATTGCCCTTACCCCACTTGAAGGTTAAAGGGCATATTTCTCCTGACCTAGACCCTGAGACAAGGTTGCAATCTGGATCAGTTCCAAGGATGGTAATGCAAAACATATGCATTTGCACATCTAGACCCTGTTAGTAAGAATGTTCAAATTATATGTTCTGAAGAATTAATTAACTGCTGGCAATAACAAAACCATGCTTCCAGGGCAACTGTTTGAGTTTAATTTCAAATAAGGATAAAGAAAGATTAAAGTTATTCATTTTTGATTTAGTATCAATAGCTTCAGTTTTAAATCAATCCAAACTTATCAGTACAGCTTATTTCTTATCAGATTGATTGTATTTTGACATTTCTATGTCCATTTCTGCAAATAAGCATGCATCAAAGTAACAATGAACTAGATACAAGTAAGGATAATTAAGGCAGTGCTCAGCAACCAAGATTTATCACAGACATTGATTTCTTTTTAAAATAAATATTCCTAATTCCCCTCTCAATTAAGGATACAAATGAAAAGCACAGTATACCTAGAATATAAATAAGCCATTAAACCAAGTGGCGTCCCAGCCTGCAGAACTCTTATTCCATTTTGATTATTGCATTTCTGTTTCTCTGTGTTATAGTAAACAAGCACTGATGACTCATCTGTAGGAGCCACATCCATGGTGTCAGTTCTCCCATTGTGAATGATGGTAGGAAGTACACTGGATTCTACACCCCATTGTTCAGCATACATTATCTGCTCAGTGAGGCAAAGCCATGTAAAAATAAAACAAGAAAATAAACAGGAAATCAACACAAAATGCACTCAATCAAAAGCCAAATTGCATTTTAACTTTATTTATTTTTTTAAGCAATACCAGTATAAACTACTTTTAGTTTAATCATTCTTTCATGTTTAATTTGACACTTTTGCATAAACCACAGGTCATACAATGACAGAAGTGGCCAATTCCACTGATACAGTGTTGAAATTACAAATAAAACCAATGCAAAATAAAGTCAGACTTGCCTGCACATACTTCTTCACCAGTTCAAGAAACTGCACCCGTGATTTCATCTCCTCTAGCTGTCCTCTCAATTTGGTCAACATCGATTTAGTTTCAGGACCTTTGGATCAAAAGCACACAAAGCATAAAAACATCAGTTATTCTGATACACAGGGAAAAATCCTTAAATGACATACTATACACCCAACAAAGCCAAGTGGAAGGTGTTGCAATTGGGACAGTTCAATCCCAGATATGTCTACAGATAGGGAGAAGAACTCATTGAGAGTAGGTCTGCAGAGAAGGACTAAGCCCTGAAGGACAAGCCATTTTATGATTTTATTACTGGCAAGCCATCGTAATCTTACCTTTGTTTCTTCTTTCTTTCTGCAATAGTCTCTGGTAAAACTTTATGGTCTTTCTGTAATTTTTAGTCTCCATCATTAGCAATTGTTCTAGTTCCTATTTAAAGAGAAAAGGGATTCTGATCATAAAGGTAAATACAAAGTTCTAGTAGGAAACTGAAGCTTTAGGGGAGTTCAGTTGGAAAAAAGTGAACAACCAAATAGATGAGAATATGCTGTTACAAAAAATGTCTTTCATACCTGCGCTTACTGGAAAATTACAGGAAACATCACCTGTCCCCAGAAAAGCATTAGGTACATCACAGTTCTATATGTTTTGAACTGGGTCTGGTCTGTGTGTGATGAGACAGCACTGAAGTTTGTCTGAATCTACTTATATAAATATGCCTTATGATCGCACTTATCTGGTTGTTTTCAAGAACATTAAAAAAAAGATTGACACTCAGAAGCCATTCAGAGCCCAAAGCAATGAGTTCTGAAATCACTGTACACCCCAGGAATGCTCTGTTAAGCAGGTGACCTAGATTTGCAGCAAGAACTGAATGTCTGACTGAAAGCAATGGTTTCCAAATCAGTATGGTTGCATTATATTATGCAATCAAGTCAGAGGGCAGACAGGAGTGCTGCTCTATAAATAAAGGAAACATCAATTCTGAAATTCAGTTCAAGTATTTTATATTTATGTGCTTTATGTAATTAAAAAAATGGAAAGCCGAAATGTCTACTGAGTTATATAACTTAAGCAGGAAAGTATATCCTGCTTATCACAACATATCAAGCTTAATGTAAACATTTATATTTGTTTGCATATCAAAGGTTTCATTAATTTACCAATCAATGAAAATGGGCCATCCATGTTTAGTTCAGCTTCTGATTTATTATGGAACAACTAACACTACGTGTGCTGTGGTTTTTAAACGTGGTGGCTTTTGCACTTGGGTCCTAAGCTAACTATGTGACCCAGTTACATGAAACAGCATTTCAAACAGAATAAGTTCACTCTATGCAGAAGAAAGAACTCCCACAAGCAGAGTGATCAGAAAACACATAGCTCAGAGCTAACATTTCAAACAACAGATTGGTAAATAGGTTAGCTTTAATGGGATGGGCTTCCTAGAAATTAATTTGAGTTTGAGAAAAATCTGTTACTGTTTTTCACAACTGCTCAGAAGCTTTAACAGCATAGTTCATTAGCAGCAAGTCACAAAAAGCCCTGTGGATTTTTAAAAGAACTACCATTTACATAGTCACCATATAGAGAATAGTGAAAGCACAGAAAAGCTATTATCAAGATTCTGAACAGAAACAGCTTGCTTTTATTTAAAGGTTTATTTTTATTTCAACAGTTAAATTGAAAACACATTGTTGATTAAGAAAACATAAAAAAAATAGGAATCAGAAACAGTGGCAGTTGGACTGGAAATGATGGGATGCAGGTGACACAGTAGCTTGTGGAAGTAGTAATACAGATGTGGGTGAGGATGCAAAAAGTGGGGAGAAAGATTGCGAACTTCTGTTTTAAGAGAAAACTAAGCAAGCCCCAAGCTATTTACATGATTTTGAATAAAAATCAAACTTTTCAAAATGCAGATAAACCTGCTGAACTTTATAACTGCAAAGAACTATCTGTTTAAAAGCTACGAAGTAGAGCATTATTCAATTTTATAACATCTGATACTGTCATCTTTGATTCGTAAATTTCTTGCATTTTGTGCTGCTGCTGCTGCTGCCTCAAACATGGAAGGATAGGCTTGAGATGGACCAGCCTACATTGCAAGGCAGGCAGAACTTTCCTCCAGCAACTCAAACCACCTTCCTGCTCAAACCATTCATTTACCAGCCTTGCTTTGGCTGTCATAATCTTCCTGGCCTGAAGAGTGGATATGTGTTTTCTCCTCTACATTTTACAAATGAAAATTAGCTACTAAAATAATTATTTTTTGAGCTTCAACTCTGGCAGAAAAATCCCTATGTTTTCATACTGAGTCTATTCTACTTTTTCAGTATTTTGGATGAGATAGCGCATCATTCCCACAAGCATTTATGAATTGTTAAATATGTCATTTATTTTCTAAATAAAAACTTGAATCATCCACGACTGATGGAGTTTGGAAAAATAGCACAATTTTATGAAGGTTTTCTTTTCTCAGGTTAAATGCTCAAGGCTTAAATTTTGGTGCAATTGGAGCATTATGATTTAGTGTCCTTATTTTAAATACATCAGGCTTCACAGAATGTGAGCAAGTAATATGCCAGCAGAAAAACTGAAGCTGTTGATGTTAGGGTAATAAAAGAAAAAAAACAGAAGTGCAAGAAGTAGCTAACATTTGAAACTATCTTTTGTTGACTTTGCCATAGCAAAACATTTAAAAAGCATTTTTCCCAAAAGATTATATGATGGACATTTAATACAATAGTATTAAAAATATCATATTCTACTGAAGGCCTGGTATATAAATGCAACAGAGCGAGTATTTAAGAGAAGAAAATTGTGTCTAAAAATACAATATGTTGTTATACTTTCAACCACTAGATAAAGAGATATCTTAATGATTTTAAATCAATGTACTCACCACTTTTTTAGCATCTATACTTTGTGATTCGTTTGATTTCTGCTTTCCAAGGCTTTTCATGTAACTATGAACTTCTGAATCAAAACATTCAGCTCCATAAAATGCACTGCTCCAACCAGGACTACAGCCATGAAAATCAGGTAGATTGGGAGGCACAAGGCAGCTGTTTTCAGCTGTCTTTATCACAGCCTCTTCCTCTGGCTCTGCATTTTCTTCTGCAAAGTCCGGACCAATATAATAGCCATTGCTTTGTAAACATTCTCCATCTTTTTCTATACGGATTGTGTTCTGCAGCCTTGATTCTTTCTTGAAATTATCTGAGGGCATCTCATTAAAATTCATTTCAGCTAATGATGTATTTATCATAAGCTCATCCTTCATGTCAAAGGTAGTTTCTACTTCTCCTTAATGGGGAGGTCAGAGAGAAGAAATAATAGGCATGCTGTAATGTATCCTTTGTTAAATTAAACACTACACTTAGAAAATGCAGTTAAGAGATTACCTATGTCCTTCTAACAGTGCTACATGCTTATTTGGGATTTGTGCTTGCTTTTTCTTACCTACACATTGTAAAATACTGAAGGTTAAAGACATTTCAGAATCAAATTTTGGTCAGTAGATTTATGAAAATTAGAAAATTCATTCTGTATATGTAAAACAAGCACTTAAACAAAGTATAGCATGGGACCTTCTAAACAAAAAAATAACAAAAACAAAAACAAAACCATACCTGTGCACATATCAGCAAAAAGCTTAGCTTTTGAGTTACTTTCCATATAGAGGTCTCAAAGCTTTTATTCCATGCAGAGAGGGCAAGAGTATTTGACATAGCCAATGGGGACACATGTTAAGCTTTCTACTCCTTCAGGACTCATTCCCTTGAGCTATGATGGAATTTCTCTGCAGTTATAACAACTACTACCCAACCTCAAGGGACTGTGGTGACAGTCAAAAGTTGTGTGATGCTGACAGGCATTTTTATGTCTGCCATGAGTCCCCCTTCTCACTTGAGAAATCCTCCAGGGCTTGCATATGCCAGCCTCAGAGTCAAATGGACCTGAATTACTGGTGCAAAAAAAGTCACGTACCCCATGGGAAAGTCTGGCTGTACATTTGCACTCATTCTGGGCCAAAGTAGAAAAATGTAACATAGCATGGCAGCAGCCAAGAGCAAACTTTCAAACTGAAATTTTGCCATAGAAGTTAAATGACAGCAAGGGGGATAAGGTGATCTGAAAAGAACACCCAATATAAATTTATTCAAAACAGAAAAGTATGCAAACTTTAAAATAGATTGAATAATATATGCTTTATGTAAGAATTCTTGCAAACATGCTGGAAAGGAGATTTGGAACCACTGAAATAGGCAAGATTTCATAACACATTTTACAGAAATTCATAAGCAAGTCGGTGTTTTTTTATTTTTTTTTTTCAAACTGAAGCTGCTGAGGCACTCAAAGGTTTTTCTTACTGTGTGTAGTTATCTATACACGTATTACTACCTTCACTTCTCTCTCTAGTTAGATACGTATCTAAGATATACTGTAGAGTAAATTAATTAATAATATATATTGCATAAAACTAAAGATGTCCAAATATCAATATGGTACAACTAAGAATGTTGTAGAGTACTGCATGTTGCCCCTGTCATCATCTTTCAGTTTGAGCTCATCTTAAAAGGAGTACAAATAAGTGCTGTTAGAATTAACAAGGAAAAAGAAAATATATTCTGATACCATAGAAATTACTGACTGTTCACTTTAATAAAACAAAGACCAAGAACAATTCTTTAAACATTCTGTGTTTTTGTTCTTTTCTAAGAATTGCTCTGCTGTTTCTTTAACATGTGCTAGCTATCTTAAAAATATTAAAGACTCGTACAACAGTAATCAAATACAAGATGCCCATGAATATATCATGCTTTAATAATGGGATTTACCAGTTCAGTTTCTAATTCAGTTACTGAAAAAACGAATATTTTGTAAACTTTCAATCACAAAATATTATAGGAAAAAGTGCAAAGTCCACTGTGAAGTTCTTCAAATAAAGAATCCATTAATTAACGTCAATGACTGCCCTGAAACTTACAAGGCATGAATAATGTTCAGATTCATTTATAATGTTTGCAAGTGTTAAGGTGAGTGCTTTTCTAAAGATACATTGAAAACACCAATCTCTCCATTGATAAGATTCCCTGCACAAGGAACAACAAATTCCCTTCTCACCCTTAGCCTGATCACTGCTTGCCAAAAAGCTGTTAGATTTCTTCAGATCTTGGAATACACCGCCACACTTTGAGTCATCTGCCTCATCTATGCTGAAAATACACGAGGATTGGGGAAATGTAATGTTTCACATCCTTAAGGTAATAAAAGGTGGCAATTAAAAACTGTATTCAATGTCAAAGAATATTAAGTATATAAATTCAACTTATAAATTCATTTCTGTTTACAGAGTATAAAACAATAAAGATTTTTATTATTTTTCTGGCAGATAAGTAATTGAAGATGAATTGAAATAATATAAATGAGAATGAATTAGGCTAGTGTTATCCTACTTAACAGGTTTACGAAAGACTGTCAGGAGGAACACTGAATCAAATGAAGTAAAAGTAAAATATTTCTAGCAAAGAGAAATTAATTTCCTTGTTCTTAGGTGCAATTAGAACAAAAAGATGTATCAAAGCAAATTTATTCTTAATGAGAGTTTGAACTAATGCATAAAAAACTGAACAGTAGGAATAATTTATTTCACTTCTGACTAAACAGCCTATTTTCAACACAACTGTGAATCTCTCCATATTTAATCAAGTTCAGTATTTGATCTCTATTATTCAGCTATCATAGGATGGAGTTACAAACAAGCTTAATAGGAAATACTTTCTCTGCTAAATCATCAAGTACTATTTGCTTTGGATAAGGACATGAAGACAGGGAAATAATCAGATGGCAGGAAACAAGTAAAGACCATTAAAAGAGAAGCAGCATATCCTTTCCTATTTCTAGGAAGTAGGGAGAAAAATATTAAATGGAATTATAAAGGGGAAAATGTTAAAAAATACCTACCATAAAGGTGAAGCTCTTTCTCCATTTACTACTTGATAGAGATTCTCCAGTAATTTTTCATCCCAGTAGAGGTCACAGAATTTCTCACAAATTTTGTCAGAGAACACACCAAATTTATTTTCCTTTAATGTTAAAATGAAGTTACCTTTTTTAAAAACAAATAAACAACAATAAAAAAGTAGAACTCCGCAAATGAAAGAGAAAAAATACATTGCTAACAACATTCTTACTTATCAACCATAATATACAGAAGAAAACAAACATACCCATATCAAAAACTTCAACTCCATTCTCTAGATAGCCATCAAAGGCAAACTCCTCTTGTATAAGATGAACCACTGCCTGTAACAAAGTGTCACTTGTTCTGCTTTGCTGGGACTGGACTTCTACATCAAAGACACAAGAAGCCTTTCCATCCATGGAGGTAGAAGGTGTGAGTCCTTGCTCAGAGAAAATACTGTCTATGTTGGTAGCACCCTTGATTTCTTGGCAGTTAGTCTGAACAACTTGGCCAGTTTTTCCAAATGCATTCAGTGTATTAATAGTCTTACAGTTTTGCACTTTGAAGAGCGAGGAGTCATTTTCTGCTTGCATGCTGAGTTTGTAACTTGCAATAGTACTTGAAAGTAGTGCTGGCAAACTATGAGAGCAATCAGAAGCAACCCTTGAATGAAGAGGCTTATTTGGTATTTGCTCTGATACAGCTAAGTGCACTGGTACAAATGTTAAAACTCTTTTCTCTGAATTCTGTTTGAGAATGATGTTATTTATATGAAGAGAATTAGGAGATGTAAGAGAAGTAAAGGAGCTTGAAGGAACTTCAGATGAAATGTTTCTTTCTTGTAGAATATGTGAGGAATCAGATGGTAATGGAGTTATAGAAGTAAATACATTGTCTGACTTATCCTTTTCTAAAGATATCTGCAATGGGTGGCCTGGAGCTTGTAAATGACACTCAGGGATTTCAGATGTAATATCAACCATATCTGCGTCCTTGATTCCACAGCTTTTAGAGCCTTCTACGTATCCTGATTTGTTGTGATCAATGCATTTTTCTTTTTTCAACTTTTCCTTGAATTTTTCAGTAACTGGTGCGTGAATCTCTCTGAAAAGGAACAAAGAGTTTTGACAGGACTGAGCCAGTGATGTAACAGTGAAGTTACAACTTTAACTAATTTTGCTTTACAATATACTAACTTTGTTATATTTGCATTTTGCTGCAGAATGATAGGCTTAAAGTGTGTAGCAGGAGAGGTGAATGCAACAGGTAATTCAGCTTTCCCACATTTTAGAGCAACCTGGCATGGTACTGGTCCTTTAACTGCGATCAGTTTACTTTCACTGGTAATAGGCATAAATCCTAAAATAAAAACACAATTAGATGAAAGATGAACAGTGTGTAAAATAAAAATGCAATGCAATTAATAATCAACTTAAAAAGAAGAAGACCCATTCATTTGACAATGAAAATCTCATACAGAGAACTTATCTAGAGAATGAAATATATCACAGACTTCTTACCTAAACTTGATTCTGAAGGCATTTCAAGTCCTTCATTTTCAATTTCTAAAGCAATAGGATCTGGAGAAGAAATTGTGTCTTCTTCAACACTCTAACAAGAAAAAATGTCCAAGCTGAAATTATTAGCGTGCCATTGTGGAGAACTATGCACAAAACTCTATAGAATGGTAGAGCTGTTTATACATCCTGATAACCTACTTTACAAGAGAAGAACTTTTAGGCAAAGGTTTTGACAAAGTCAGTTCCCAGAACTTGCTGAACACTGTATACAGTACATACAGATTTGAAACATAGCCAAAACATAATAACTACATATTAATGTCATGACAAAACTGCTTTCTTTTAAATTAACTTCAGAATTTCCTATCAAAAAGCACATATATCCTTGCCTTAATTCCTTAACAAGTAGTGCTTTCCAACTACAAGCTCATCATTTGAAGACTTATTTTCATACTTCCTTATGTACATCCAGTGAACTTACATAGCTGCAAAAATACATAGGTAAACAGACAAACATATATATGTATACACACACATATATATATATACACCAGACTACTAAAATTAGAATGCCATTTCCATACCTACTTCACATTTCTTCAAGGAACATAAAATTCTTAGTAATATCTAAATACTTTACTGTTAACGTTCTCACAAAAGCAATATTTACAGAATACTTGAAACTTTGAAAAAAAAAAAAAACAACAGAAAAAATCTCACTATACTTGCAGAGGAGAAAAATACAATAGGAACACCCTTTAAAGAATTAACTGAAAAAAAGTAAACAATTAAGAAGAGGTGGAGCTCATACCTGAAGAACAGATTTATTCAACAGTGCCAAAATATTTCTGCTGTTTAATCCCTGTTCAAGTAAATAATGACTGCATGTCTGAAAAAAAAAAAATCATAGTCTTCAGAGTAGATAAGTTTTTAAGCAAGTGAGGTATTCTCGGACAAGGACAAAGTCATGGTAAATAGTCATTCAAACATAATCCAAGTTTACAACAATTTATGAACTTATTCTGAGTATCAATAATTTCAATATAAATTAAAAACACACCCCTTCATGTCCCTAGGGAGGTCACTTCAAAGAACAAACCCAAGAGTGACTGGCTATCATTTAATTAGATATTAGGTTATTGTAAGAAAGAAATCAATATCTTGATTTTCAGTTCACTAAGATGGGACTTCAGACACAGCAATTTCAAATAAAATTGGTTAAATCCAGTAACCTGAATTGTATCAGCAATAGAAGGTCTTTCTTCAGGATTTTTTTTGGCCATATCCAGGAGAAGGTTTTTTAATTTTCTTGGCAATGCTAGTTTGTGATTAGCTGAAATGTTGTATTTTGCTGCCATCCACAGAACCGCAGCAACACCGTAAATGCAGACCTATTGGTATAACACAGGAGAGAGGTAAGATGTAAGCAGTCAAAAACAAAACAAAACAAAAAAACCTTCTTCAATACTAAATCCAGAAAATTGTCCAAAATTTCCCCTCAAAATAAATTTCCCCACAAAATAACCACCAGCACTTCCTAGGTACAGATGACACCTGACTTCTGAAGAAGCTGATTTTAACTGTTATGCATGCAGGGCCAGGAATAGTAGCTAGTTTTCTACTGCTGGAGCAACAGACATAATTTATCTTATTTTTTTATCTAGGAAAATTATTCAGAAAAAAAAAGCTTTTAGAATCATTTTGACGAACTCCATTCTCATACAGAAATCTATTGCTGCAAGCCTTAGTGTTTTACAATAAAGTCTGGCCAGCAGCAATTTACTTTAAAAAGGTCATGATAATTCAGAAAGAAAATGGCATAAAGAAATTACAAGCTTGCCAGTAGAAGGCATATTTTACAGAGAAGATTACACCTATCAGAAGAATTAGGCATTGTGTATTTAATTTAGGAATTTTTGTGTTAACTGCAGCTGTACCAACTGGAGTTGCAAGGATGGGGGACCCTTGAAAAGTACTTGATCTTCAAAAGCCTTCTTATTTTATTTGAAAAATCACAATTTTCAGACAGCGCCAGAATTAGACTATTTAATGCTTAATTTACATATGTTAGCATACCTTACAAATGTAATTTTCAGAAAGTTAAGGCACTGTACTTTTTTACATTGCCTATGAATGGCATTAAAAAGGCTCATGGCACGGAAACCCAAGCACAGTACTAAACAATGTGGTCCAAACAATGTTTTCTAGCACTCCTTAGAGCCTAGTAAATGACAAGGAAATTCAGTATAAAGAAACTCACTTTTTAATCATTCAAGCTGCTGAACAAAAGCTTGTGGATATAAGATGTTTGAAATAGGAGTAAGGAGCTCTGACAAAACCAAATGATTTTCTTCCCCTTAGGTCCAGAATTCCAAGAGGATTATGTGATCATAATTCTAATGCTTATTAATTTATTTATCTAATTTAGCACACACTTCAAAAAAGTTCCTTTTACTGATGTAGGACAGTTACTGTGGCCGGCATTACTCAGTCTGGATTTCCGAACCATAATTCTAACTAATTTTTTCATAAGAACCAAGTTATACAGACATAAGGAAAAAGACAGAATAGGAATCCAGCTTATTCTATACGTAAAGTTGTAGATAAACGAGAAAAAAAATATTATATTTTTCTAAAGAATAAAGAATAAGGTATAAAGACTTCAGTATTTTTAATTTCTACCAGTGAAGCTCCTATATTGTATTTTAGGGTTAGTTTAAGCTTTTGAAGCTATTAAAATGCAGGTCGGATCAAATCAGTTTAAGAAGAAGAAACTTTAAAGGAGAAGATAAACATTTCCTAGCTAAAGGTAATTTTACAGAAAGTCAAAATCTAGCTTTAGTAGGTTTTTAATACAGTTTTTTTTTTCCTGAAACAAGACTATTATTTATAATTTTAAAGAACTCATACAGCAGAAGGCACATATTAGTTAAACTTCTTTCCTCTTACATAATACAATGATAGGGTAATTTTTTTCCCCAACTCTTAAAATCCATCTCATTCAGATGCAATTGTAAAGGAGACAAACGTTCACCTGCTGTTTATTAACATTTTTATCATCTTTTTCTGAGAATAACTTAGGGTTTATAACCATACAAAAAAAAGCCCTAGGAAAAATGTACTGGTAGGAGACATTGACATTAATAATCATGTTCCCACAATAAAAACATCCTCACAGCAGTATTTTCCAATATTACAAAGGAGATTCATTTGGGCTTTTTCTTAGACAGTCTAAAATATTGATCTTAGCATGACCTCCAGAACATAAAAACATGATTTCAGTGTCTGTCTTCCTATTGACAAACTGAAAAATAAGTAAGCCTGATGGAAAACTAGAACAGATTTTGGTAGTTACTATTCTGGAAGGCAAAAGGGTTTTTTTTGTTTGTTTGGTTGGTTGGTTGGTTTTTTTAGGGGCAATTAAGTTTATGGGAGAACATTATATAACAAACCACAGAAATGTTAGAAACACCGAGAGACTTATCACAGTATTAGAAGAGTTTTGTTTTTTTCTTTAAGGGGTAGATGGATACAACTATCCTACCAAATACCTATATAACCTACCACATTACCTTCTCAGTATCTACATCCTCTTCTTCAATTTCAGGTGCTAAATAAATTATATCACAAGATTCTAAATGAAAAAAAGAAACCAGAAACAAAAGGTAAGATATTTACTTAATTCTTCTTTTTCCCTCAAATGAAATAAAAATGGAGCACTCTATATACTGCTTTACCTTCAGCTTTTGGAGCAGTGAAGAGAACTCTTCCATGGCAGTCAAGCAGTACAGTGTCCAAACATAAGATCCCTGCAAAAGAAGACACAAACATAGAAGGCATAGTAAGTGTCTATTTGTGTAAGCATTTAACACCAACCAAACAAAATAATTTTAAAAATAATTTGCTGTCACCAGTTACCCTAAGTAGTGGCAAATGAAACTTAACATTAATGTTGAAACAGAAATCAATATTCAAACGATAGAAAATGCATAACTGCCTAAAGCAATGCCAGCAGAACTAAAACAAGAAAGCAAAACAAAATCACAAAACAAAACAAAAGGAGAATAACAGCTAGATGTACTACAGTCTTCTCACAAAGTACCAATAAATTCTTATCTAGTAAGCCTTTAAACTATCCTCTCCTCCTTCTTCCTCCAACTCCTCTCCCCGCAACAGAGAACAACAAGAAAATCCTGAAGCTACAAAGTTGGGATTAAACATAAAAAATACTCAACCAGGATTTTGCCTTTGATACACATAATTGGCAATATCACCACCACTGCAGGTAATCATGAGGCTTGAACATGAGAATAGTCATTACATGAAGACAGCTGAGACATATGTAAACAGATGCAGAACTCCTCTAGGTGGAATAGGATATGGAATCCTGTTTTGTACCAATAGCTATAATCATACACACTGTCTCAGAGAAAAAATGTGATGTGGACAAGCATTTGCATGACAAAGCCCTGAAACTCTCCATAGTTAGGTAAGAAATAACTGCATTCTAAAATTGCCTTAAATCATCTGGGGGCTTTGGGAACTTATTTTTCTCTCTCTAGGAACATGAGATCATATTAAAAAAATGAAATTATTGAAAACTTGTGTTAAGGCTGAGTCTATCCGTTTCATATCATCAAAGCACGCTGTAATTTAACATTCTGCAATATAATAAGCCATTTGGACAGCAATGTAATCCCACCTTTGCTGGCTACCCTCAAGTAAGTTCTCATTTTACTAGATAAGAGTCTTGTCCCAGAGTAGTAGAACAGTGTATTCTTACATTATATTAAATACGAGGTGAAATTATTAATTTATTATTAAACAATACATGAAAGAATTGTAAGATTAAAAATACTAATTTGTTATTGAATAATAAATGGAAGAGGTCTAAGAGAGAGAAAAAAAAGCATCAACTTGCTTTTGTAGTTATCTATACAACAAACATTTACAGCCATTAAAAAGTTTGTTATGCTTAATGTAAATAAAAGCTTGCATTCTACTTTCTACAAACTGGACCCAAAATGCAAAGCTGAACTAGCATCTTTAACAGCTATTTCTGCAGCATCCTTGAGAATTCTTTTTCCTCATTGCCATTACTTCTCAACAGGTAAAGCCTCTGGCTCTGAATTTGTAACTGCTCATACAAACCACATCTCAGCCAAGTTCAGAACAAAACAAGAATTCTCACCTGGGTCCTCTAAAGTGCCTGTAATCATCATGTAAGCAATATCCTCCAGTAAGAGAAGAGGCAATAAGCAAAGTCTCAGTGGAGACTCCTTTTGTAGTAGGACTGAGTTAAAAAATACGCATACAGACTAGCTTTAGAGTATGTTTTCTTACTCAGGTAATTCCTGTTTAGGATAATAGAAACAGAACGCACTCTATGGATTTACAGTAAAAGGCTGTTTAAGTAATAATAATACTAAACAATAATAAATCCATTTTATCCCACTGCTTACTATCTTGACTTATCAGTTACCAATCTTGTTCTACCACTGTTATGACTAGGATTTTTTAAATGCACAGTTTATACAGTATCAGATTAATTACTTTAAGAATAGGCAGAAATTTGTCTGGAAAGAGTATTATAAATCTGAAGACAATATTGCAAATCAAGGTAGTTCTATTCATCAAACATGGAATTTTAAGCCAGATGCCTTCCATTTAGAAGTTTTTATCACTTCTACTGTTCACTTCTACTGGGTATGTAAGATTCAGATCATAATCTAGTTTTCACTATTTTAAAGACTTATACATTCTCAGTGCATATAAGTATTGTAACAGAGGCTGCCTACACACATTAAACAAAACTCTAAGCCATTATGTGCATGCAGTTATTTGAAGCTTTCACAAGCATTAGGAACATCTTATGAGGCTGAAATAATCTTTCTGCTGTAAGGTATATCAAATATCTATTTTTAACGGTAACACTGCTTAAAGTGTTCAGAAATTTCTTTTTGTGGACAATTTCCATTGTAGCATTTTTAGATAGTGAAAGATAAAATGGCTGAAACTGAAAATCAAAAAGATACACTAAGTTTTCTGTAACGTACTATTCATTTTTTTAATATTCACTTACAGACTTCAAACTCATTCCTTTCCAAACAGACAAAAGCAGGCTTTTTAAATAAAGGGAAAGGAAAGGTAGGGTGTAGTGATGGGAATCTGTTTTTTTTTTTTTTTTAATCAGATCTATTAGAGATTTGTTAAGGGATAAGCTAAACCAACATTCAGAATGCCAATGGAAATCGAGGATGACCTTCCATGTCATATGTAGCATATTGCAATTCTGTCAAAGGACAGTTCCCTATTCCTCTCTCGTAACTTGACTTCTGATAGTTCTGTATATAGAAGCATGGAATGAAGTAATGTCATCATGAGATGCTGGGCACTCTTAAGCGACCAATCAATCTTGTGTCACAGGAATAATGTCACACCAAAACAGGCAAGAGAGAGTTTAACATGTAAAAGAAACTCTTCCTCCATAATCTTCAAGACAGAAGTCCCAAGCAGTTTTCTCATAAGGCATGGTACAGTTTCTCTATACACAACATTTCTAAACACAAGACCTGTTTAATTGGTTGAAGTAATAAAGATCTTTTCCCTACAAAAGCCATCAAAACACAGAATAAATAAAATATAAAACATTGTACAATGTTATATACGAAAGAGAATTCCAATTGGAGTAAGAATTCAGTAATAGTTTAAAAGGGTGAATTTAGAAGTATTGGTTGTTACTTTTTCAATACACAAAATGAAACAGTCATAAGATATTACACATCAACATTACATCACCACAGTGAAAATAAACAACTAAGTACACAGTTTAAATTTATTACCTGGATAATCTATGCAAGTGTGCAAAGTCCTTAAGCACTCATGACATAAGGCCCAGAGTTCATGCTCTTTCAGAGGTTTACCATACCAGGACAACAGGAGTTTTAGAGAGATCCACTGAAATAAAGAGGATGCAGGGTTATCAAAAATCACTGCAAATCAAAAACGTTTTCTGATGTAATGCAAAAGAAAATCCTAACATACAGTGTACACACATAAAAAGCATAAAGAAAATGTATTGCATGCAACAGGAGAAAACTAATCGTAATTCTTACTGAAAATCATTACACAGTTGGCTGCTATATAATGAATCAGAAGCTTCTTAATTGCATATGAAAAATTTAATTCAAGTGGGATTTCAGCAATATAAGTGTTTCAGGAAGAGTGGGCTGTTTGGAAGCTCTTTCTTTTATCATGCTAAGTAAAGATTCTTTTAGAATGTCAAAGATGCCACAATTACAGGGACACGATCTAGTCTTAAAAACAAAAATCTGAATGACTGCCACCACCAAAATCTACGTACATTCAAATCCTGATTTACCCTAACAGTTGCATTACAAGCCTTACCTTATATAGTTCATCAATATTTCTTTTCTTCTGTGAAAGATGTTAACAATATTGACAGAAGTAACAGGTTTATTTGAAGTCAAAGCACATTAATTGTTTTATAATCACTGGATGTTCTATTTGCAATCACTATTTTATTTTTTCCTCTTTATCCAATTTAGTTTTTGATATCTGAAAAATACTTTAATGTGACAAAGATACTGCTCCACATAAACTAACTGTTCCTCAGAGAATCCATACTTAACATTCTGTGATTTTCTTCTTTTCATGATTTTTTTTTTTTTTTTTTTTTTTTTTTTTTTTTTTTTTTATAACAGAAGAAATTGACATGACAGTACTACACAGATATCTTCCAGAACATACTGTGCTAATAGAAGAGATTACCAACCTTATTTTACAAGGGCTAATCATAACAATCCCTATTTATCTATCAAAGGAACATTAAAAAAACAACTCACCATAGGCTGAAGCCTCTGGATTAGAGCAGAACCACACACTATTTTAAAATAACATGGCATATTTTCTGTTGCATGTGCAAGCTCTAAGATAATTATCTGTGTCTAAATATCAACTTCAGGCCATATTGGAGGAAAAAAAAAACTACTGACATCAATTCAATATTAACTCTGGAAAAATAAGTAAATAACTGGTACACATGGTTAGAAACAAAAACTAAGATCTCAGAATAGCTTTGCTATTGTTTTATGAACACCTTTATATCTCAATCAATGTCAAAATCTCTCATGCACAACTGCAGTAAATCATTTTTGACACATCAGTCTCCGCTCTATCATTTGCTGTGATTAATTTTTCACAGCCCTCAATATGAAATGCCCTTCATGAAGCACTATTCAGGCTTATCGTAAAGCATGTAATGAATAGACTATCACATCACCTTTAAGCAAACAACAAACAAACAACTTCCCTACAATCTACAGAGAAGAGAAAAAGAACTACATTAATTTCTGTAACTGAAACATTCTTGCTAATCCAATACTAACCAGAAGATAGTTCACAAGAAATGTAACACCTTCGCCTTGTACTGTTTAAATATTCCTTAAAGTTGAACCAGATAAGTTATTAACATTTCTTAAGATGTGCCATCAAATGCACCTTTATTTTTTTTAACAAAAAATATTCTATTTTCTGCCTACCTTTAACAGACAAAAAGTGAATTTGATGCTTTTATTATCCTATACTCCACTCTGGCATGTTACAAAAAATTATTAACTCCAGAACAAACAGATTTGAAACCAGGTAATCTGGCTAAGTCTTATGCTCAAGTTTTGTTATTAACACCATCTCTGAGTTAAACATTATTTCACAAATATGTTGCTTTATTATAACTAGAAATAAGAGTAATAAAGAAACATCAATAATGCAGCAGGGAGGAAGAGGTCAGAAAGTAAAAAGAATGAATTAATCTAAAGAACGTTTGAAACAGATCTTCATGCTGTTGACTAATCATCATCCCTGAGCAGTGCTGAGTTACCCCTCCATAGCATACTGGTTCTCAAGTGCCTCAGAAATGCATTTGCTTGCAGACATTTTACAATTAAAAAAAGAAGCTGAAGCTTCAAATTCATTCCAGAGAGTCAACACAAGTAAAGGGAAATAAAGAGAAATACCACAGATTGAATAGAACACTTTGGAATGTGGGAATATTTCTGTAATAAGTATACGGCACTGTCACATTTCCCTTTAACAGAATCCCTCCTCTTGAAGGTTACATCCTTAGAGGTTCTAAAAGATGCAGCAGAGAGATGGGCTTCCTGCATTCTGTATACAAATCACCTCTAATTTCAGGGGGAGGTGAAGAATAGCTAGCAAGGGGAAGAAGAATCTCTCACTAAAGTAGAGATTGAAGTCAGCTGTACAGCAGGAAACTGAAAGGTATTTCTCAGCAGCTTTGGGATATCCAAGCTCTCCAGAGGAAGAAAGAAATGACAGGAAGATCTTTAAGTACAGCAAGAAAGTAGTAATAAACTCTAAGACCAGCAGCAGAAATATATGATAAGAAAGAGGAAAGTGTCAACGACAGATAACAAAATGGGATGAAAAGGTACCAGAAACTGAAATTCTGCTTCAGAAGAAAAAATGATGCAGGAAAAGCAAATCTTAGCAGAAGTGAGGATCAGTACCATTCACAAAACAGTCAAATTAACCTGATATACGGAAAAAAAAGATGATGTAATCTGGTTACAGATTGATGAATGCTACTTAAATGTACGCTCTCACTGTTCATCTCCAACACACATCATAAAGTAAGATTAAACTTCAAGTATTAATACTTCTGGTTTTCCTCCTGTACATAGGGACAGTAAGAACTGACTGCATTAAGGTTGTCTCTTACTGTAGTTCACATCCTCCTCACATCACTGAGTACCATCAATTTATGCCTAGAAAAAGAGACTCAAGAATGTTGTACTTCTAATGCCCCCAGTTATTCCAAATGCTTACCAACCCCAACTGGAAAGAGAAGAGCCCCAGAGACCTGCTGGGGACTTGGCCTAACATTTTTTGGAGGTTATTCAATATAGTCACAGTACATGTAAATACACGATGAAGCGTATATTATCATTTGTGATGAAGAATACATGGAGGATCAGTAAAAATTTTTTCCTAATGAAAAGTTAATACTAATCTCAACCCAAGCTATTTAAGCTTTAAGGTAGGTGTCTTGCACAGTGTATATTCAAAGTTCTGCTGGACATGTTTAAGCTTTGCTAAATATCTAAGTGAAAATTTTCCTTATACAGTCATATGCCACAGGGTTTTTTATTTTGTTGTTTTTAAAGTTGCTGATTGTTGCTATTGTTCTTGCCTACAACTTAAAAACAAACAACAAACTTCAACTAACCAAGAAAAATTCTGAAATGCTGGAAAACATTGTTAAAATCCTCAGTCAAACAGCTCATAGCATGCTTTGTTCCTCAATCACCTAATAAAATATTTCATCAAAACAACCTTTTAGCATCAGTAATATCACAAGTCAGTTAAGGATTCACTATTTTAGTACCGATTAAAACTTTTATTCTAGGTCACTGTTGTTAATATTGCACCAAAGAGCAAACACGACAATTCAGTGCCTCTTCTGAAATTTTTCAAGTTTTAAAATGTAACCTTCTTATATCAAGAATTATATACGTAATTTCAAAGCAATAAAATGTTTTTCCACAGCACAAAAATCTTCGACAGTAAGTAAAAACCATATGACTAATTACTGCCTACAACTACATATTGATGAAAGAGCATATGCCAAAGAGTCAGTATTTTAGATGTCTCGTATTGAGAAAATGATGCTCTTCATTGGTGTTGTAAATATCACTTAGTATGTCTATTATTTCATTAACTGTTGTTACCAGAACTATCCAAACAAACTCCTAGTAGAAACAACACCAATATACTATATTTTGTGAACATAATGTTAGCATATTTTAAACAGCCAAATCAAGTAAAGTTCCATTATTCTTTACTTAATAAATGCTATCTGGGAATAGACATTTTATTTCCTTCAAGTGGTATTTCTCCAGTGTTCAAGTGTCATTCTCTACCCTTCACTTCTCTCATGCTTGACTGTGTATGAATGACCAACAGAAAACAAATGTGTATACGCCAAGTTCCTGTTAATCCTGCCCATATGAAGGCCACAGCACTTGAATTACACAGAAACATTTAAAAGTGTTAGAAATTATATACACCTGATTGGAATGAAATTGGTTAGAGAAATAAGAGATCCCCACTCAAACTTGAAGTGAAAAATATTTATTTATGGCATGCAAGACTATAAAAACCTCTGAGAAAACCCTCACAAGATACATTGCAGAAGCCAGACAAAAGCAAGCATTTTTTAGTAATGCCTACTAGCAGTAAAAGCACACAACATTAAGAAGCAGTTTAGGGATATTAGAAAAATATTGTCCACTGGAGAAGTATTACTGACAGGTAAGAAAAGAAGCTGTCTGTTCTCCAGAGTAGACAAGGTTGATCTTCAGCCAGATGGAACACATATTGCACTCTCTCTAAAGAACAAGAAATATTTAAAGACATTCTAGAGGTACTCTTCTAAAAGCCATAGGTATGCTTATCTGTTATAAGAAACTACTAAAAGAGCAGCACTGTAAATCTTCTGAAGCACTATCCATTTATCCCAGAAGATAAAATTACATTACTGGGGCTTCATACTTTTTGTGTCTTAGCAGCAAATGAACAAAGCCTCACAGTCCAGGATTTTTTTTTTTCTTTCTTCTTTCTTTTTTTGTATTCTGTAAAATTCTGTCAGTGAGAAATGAAAGGAAACCTGAAAGTGTACAGAGAAATCAGGTGCAGCTCCTTCATATAACAGATAGCACAGCATGATTTTTTTTGTCAGGAAGAAAGACAGAGGCAAGCATTTTAGAAGCCTGAGGAAAAAAATCTGTCTTTGAAGAGACAAAAAAATGCTGAAAACATTTAAACCAAATAAAGCAAAATAACCCAAAGCCTTATGTGAGACAACTTAGAATTCTCCTTAGACTTCAATAGCTACTGAAAATGAATGACCCTTCTCCAGTAAGACCTTCAGAAAACAAACAGATTACCATGCAGGACGCTCAGCTTTTCATGGTAAGGACAGCTATTTTAGGTTCATTTTGTTTGCAAGAAGACTAGGTATTGCTCACATGCGTTGATACATCTAAAGGTTCTTTTCATTCCTCCAGCAGTTCAAGAAAAACCTCTTTGATTACTTAAGACCAGCATACAAATTTAAGAAGCTCTGAAGTGTGGTAGAATAAGAACATCTGGTGGAGTTTATGGCCAAAGAAAAAAGAAAAAGATACAGAGTAGGAGTATAAAACCTGTTAGTCCACAGAAAACAACAGCCACTCTACTGTCTTTATTTCAGATCATATGCACTAATACACTACTTATTTGGGTAGCTGGATTACCTTTCCAAATCCACTACGATTGCCCTGCAAGTTCACTGGGAGCAAGATAACCTCACTTCTACTAAGAGCCTACTTATTTGAAAGAAATAAGTTCCATTCAGATTAAAAGAACATTCACTGATGATGAAATATTTGAAGAAAAAGAAAATTTCTTAAGAAGGGCAGACTAATCTGAAAACAAATCTTGGTTTGATTTGTTGAGGGCCAAACTCGACTCCTGCTGCAGGAAAAGAAAATATGAAATCTGTTAGAGCTTCTAGATTGTGGAAGAAGTTTGGGAAAGTATAATTCTGAGGAAGATTATTTTCTTGAAAGTATCTTTATGTGCCCAAACAGACTTAAGCTATTGTATCGATGATCCACTAAGGACAGTATATATGTCTTATTTCAACAAATCTGATCCCCTCTAAACATTCTTGTCAATGCAAGTAATTTATTTTCATAACAGATGGCACCTAATTCATCATAACTCTCTAGTTAAGAGACGCAAGGAAAACAACTGAAGCATAGTACCTTTATTCCCTGAACAAAACTAACTGACTGGAAGTGCTCTGCTCTTTGTTAAATACACAACTACATCTGCAAAATAAAGCCTGTGTATAGTCAGAGGAACAAATGACACAGCAAATCTAGAAGCACTTAGAATGATTATAGATCTGATTAATCAGACTTGTATAGCTCAGACAGGGAAAGAGAAAAAAAGTGAAGGGGGGATAGGTCTGTAACAAATGAATCTTTTCCTAGAGTCTGAAGAAAAACTTTTGGGATTTAAAAGTAAATAAAGGAGTCAATGTACAAAAAAAGAAGTAACTCCCTCAAAGAGCAAAACCTTCCTATTTGTTTCTTATTTATATGTACTATCTTCCTACACTGAGAATGTAGTAAGAGCAAATTACTAAAGGAATAAGACAGAGGAAAAAAAAAAAAGGCAGAACAAAGTCAGTAATCTGTTTTTTTTAAGTTATGATGCACTAAAGGCTGTTTGCCCAATTGATATTCAAGGCTACTACTCCAGCTGAGATGTCCAGGCAAGGTGAAAAGAAGAATCAATACAAATTGAAAATAACTCCAAATACATGGATGGCCGGAAGACTGGCTATTAGAGATGGAGAACAAAATTGAGACATCAGTTGAAAACAGAAAAGATCTATTTTAATCGAAGTATAATTTCTGGAAATTAAGTCTGTAAAATTTGTGCTGCTCATTTTCTCCAAGTTAAAGCAAAGCTGGAGAAGCATCAGCCATCCTGCACTCCTAGTAAGCAAATCTCCAATCACAAGGGCTACCTATATCTCTTTGAGTATTGCACAAGAGAAAATCAAGTCAGAGACCAAACTTGTCCACCCTGAGAATCTACAATTTCAAGAGATAAGTGACCATGCTACACTGTCTATCAACAAATTGTAGCAGACTAACATTGGCTTTCCCTTGTCTTATCTGGCTACGTATATAGAGATGAAATGCTTGAGACGACAACCTATCACACAGTGCATGTTTGAATTCTATCATGAAATACATACAACACAAAAAAGCTATCATTTAAGAGCACAGAATACAGTATACGTACAATTTTCAAAAGCCTAAATGTACATGTGGATTAAAAAAAGTGGAGTCTTTTTCCCTCTTGAAGCAGACAGTATATTGCCATTGATTTCAGTGAGGTCAGGTTTACAGCCAGAAACTGCAATTTCCATAAGCACACAGGAGGCCTACTGCAAGGTATAGAACTTCATGGATTGACAGTAACATAAAAGGATTAAAAAATTACATATGCTTTGGTAATGCTTTCTAACATACGTAATTAGCTATTAATTATGCTACTCTGACACACCAGCAAGTGTTCTCCAGTACCATTTGTAAAAAAATCAAAATGAAAGTTTATTTTGTAATTTCACTGTAGCACTTCTAAAGAGAAAAAAGCATCATCACATTTCCATTGGTAACTCTCACAGTGTGCAGACTAGCAAAATTTGAATTTTCAGGATGCTAAAGAGGGAAGGGAGAGAGGGATGGAAAGCAAACACATAGTATTTAAGTCATTTCCTCTCCACATAAGTGACCACAGCAACTATACAATGAAGACTTTATTTTTACTACCTGCTCATTACTTTTGATTTCTGACCCTCTGCCTCCACAAAGATTATCTTCATTATTGTTTGCGCTCAATGCACCGCTCCTTAATTCTGGAGGCCTAATTAGGTTTGATCCATATCTGCTCCCACTGGGTTTTGTTGTTAACACTGAAGTCATCTTGTTAAAGTGTGATAAGGAATTCTCATTTGACCCTTGAAAAGTTTCAGTACAGTCTTCCAATGCCATGTAATTGTCTAGCATTTTTGCTCCAGTAATTGACTGATTTGGACTTTTTAGCATACCAGTTGTATTGGACACTTCAGAGGTAGCATCAGAACAGTCTTCTTTATAATCAGATGAAAGAAAACCTATCTTTTTACCATTAATAAGTGACATGTGTTCTTCTAGATTCATGCCAGACACTTGTGTACGCACACAAGAAGCTTCTAAATGAAGATCAGTAACCTGGTGATGCTTTGGTTCTGTTTTTGATGGACTACTAATAGTAAGTGAATTAAGGTTTCCCTTTGAAAAACCAGCCTCATTATTATTGTCTATAGGTAGTGACTCATGCACAAGCAAGTGATTTTTCCTAGCTAGTGGTCCACTGTTGGTTACGGATGTAAAAAAGTGATTTGTTTCTGTAGGTTCAAGTGGTAGCTTTGGAAAAGTTTTAATTTTTCTCAGAGAACCCTTCTTAAAAACGCCATCTCTCTCCAGGTCACTAACACATGATTTTATATCCAAAGCAACACTAGCAAAACCATCAGTATATACTGCATGTTTGTCCTCTTTGCTTTTTTTATCTTCAGTTGCAAGTAGAAAATGTTGAGTTTTCTCATTATCCAGATCAATTTGCATCTCCTTTAAGCCACTTTCTCTGCCAGTCTCCACAGGAACTACAGAAGAGTCCTTATGGCAAGTAGCTGTCACATCTTCTCTTGCAGGCGAATCACCTATGTTGTATATCTCATTTGAGTATAATTTAGATCCCAAACTTTTCTGAAAAACTCTTCCTTTCCACATGTTATCACAGGCATCTAAATGTAAAAACATATGCTTATTTTAAATGTGTATTTAAATCTTGTAATCTTTCCTAATAAATCTTTATACTACTTAACTATGGTAGCTAAAAAAGTATCTTCAGTTACAAACAGTATGTTAAAAGAAAATGTAATAATTTCAGGACAAGTCACTCAGTCATAAAGAACACTCTATACAGAGAGTCAAAATAGGGTAAAATGTGTTTTGGATAAATTTAATCATTATATTCATTAAGATTTTTGTCCCCTGCTCCCCACCTCCAATTCATAAATATTTATGAATTGGATATCCAGAAAGAAACACAGAATAGGAAAGAATATACAGTATTTTAGAACTCTTTTGATATGCTACAATTTGAAATGCTAGCCTGAAGTATATTTTAAGCTTACCTTGAGAAGCACCAAATGATTCAATTGAAAGAACCCTTCTTCCAACAGCAGACAGGCTTCGACAAATACTACTTGATGAAGCAATCTTCAGTTTTTCCTCACATAATGACAAAATACTCTAGAGAAAATTAGTGTTAAATACTTATTTAATAATGAATAGATACGCAAATTCTGAGTAAAGTGAATCATGTTAACTTGCACAGTACATCTGAAATTATAAGATGTTACACTGGAGAGGTCTTTCTTGCACAGTTCATTATACTCTACATTTCTATTATGTAGTTGAATTCATTTATCATTTCTACCATGGGCTATCATGAGGTTATTTAATACAGTTCAAGTTCTAGCCTACAGTTAGAACACAGTGAACAACTGATAAAAATTAATCATTTTAAATGTCATACTGCATGAATAATGTACTGCAAACGTAAAAAGCTAGCATGGATTATTTTTTAAGTAGCTAGCCGTTCACTTGAATCAAGCAGTATGAGTGCCCTCAGTATAGCTCCCACTACTCCTTTCTGCTCAACAAAGAGTTCAGTGGAAAAAGAAGGGAAGAGTATAGGTAATTACAAAACAACCTTTATATACTACTCTAGGCCAGTCTTGGTCCACTTGATTTTTTGGATGGCATTGAGAAGTCAGCAATAGTTTTCAGGATTATAGACCAATTGCTACACAGTCCCTTTCCCAACAGGATTTGAAGTACATTAATAGAAATACAGGAGTTAATCAAGCAGGCTTCGTATCATAGGATCATAGAATAGCTTGGGTTGAAAAGGACCTCAAAGATCAATTATTTCAACCCCGCTGTCTTGGGTAGGGTTGCCAACCACTAGATCAGGCTGCCCAAAGCCACATCTAACCTGACCATGAATGACTCCTGGGATAAGGAATCTACAACCTCCCCGAGCCACCTGTTCCAGTGCATTACCACCCTGAGTGGAAAAAAGTCCTCCTAACATCTAACCTAAATCTCCCGTCTTAGTTTAAAACCATTCCCCCTTGTCCTAACATTACCAACCCAAGTAAGCAGTCATCCTCCCTCCTGTTCATGAACTTCCTTCAAGTATTGGAAGACCACAATGATGTCTCCCTGAAGCCTTCTCTTATCCAAGATAAACAAGCCCAGTTCCCTCAACCTGCACTCACAGAATATCAGTAAGCCTCCTTCCTGGGCAGTCCTCAACCAGAGATTGAGTATAACTTGCTTTATGGAACCAAATCTATTCATTTCTCTGTCACAACATTCTTTCCGCAAAGTATTGATCAGAGGTACTATGCACTTTTAAACATACACTATCATATCAGAAGGAAAAGATAACAATTTTCAAGCAGGAGAACTAAATCCAAGGAAAGTCACACTTATATAACTGTTACTCCATAAACTAAAAATTAAATGGGAAGAAAAAGTTAATGAGGACGCTTATGTCCACAAGTGTTACACCCAGTTTTCTAGAAAATGGAATCACCCCCAGTCATTTACAGCAGATATCAAAATTGTATTTTCACTAGGTTAGGGAGAAAGAAGTAATTCTGCTGGGACTGTGAAAAATTCAGCTTTGAGGTAAAGACCATGCATATTACATACAAATAGCATTTCTATTAATAACCACACATGCATATGTATTTTTGTAATTTTTTAAATGGAAAAATTGAGTGTTGTTTTACCTCAATATCTGGTCTACTTTCAGGATTCTCTTCTTGCATTTGTTCCAAGAGAGCATGTAGATCTTGCCCAAATTCTGACTCTGTCTCAGGTTCTAATATATATTCAATAGCTGCTTTCAATGTTGCACCCAAAGAATAGACGTGCGCCTGTATGAAGTTTCAAAAAAGACATTGAACATGTTACCAATTCTCTTGCCAAAAGAGCTCTGAGAACATAAACGATATACCTTACATTGAACGCATTTTTAAACTTACCAGGTAACAGTTCACTGGAAAGATAGTTTAATTTAGACAGAACAGGAAGAAGTAAACAGGGCTTCAGTCCTGCTTTGTGGGATATGCTCATCACAGACAAAAACAAATAACCCTGTGGTCCCACTAGAACATCATTTTTTCTCACTAGTAACCAGTATTAGAACCGTTCATTAGTTACTTTTAAATATAAAACCCAGCTGCAAGTGCCTGTAGGTAGTATTTAAAGTTGGAAACATGCTGGAAGATTGAAGTGACATTTGTGTGAACAGTAAAAATGTTTGACAAATAAAACTTACTATCAAGGTAAAAGAAAATGAGCAGAAACAGTATAGCATAATGCCATTTCCTTGTCTCAGAAGATACTTAGGGATTCTAAGAATTACTCCATATTTGCATACACTTCTTCCGTTAAGGCCCACAGCTTTGCAATTAGCTCAAACAAAAAGAGCCGAGCAAGTGATGACATTCTCAAATCTAGTGCTAATTGTATTCATTTTTTCATACAACACAGCTATCTCTAACTTTAAAAGTTTCTCTCTAAAAAGAGGCCATTTCAGATCTATTTAATAGTAACAGTAATTTATCCACAATGGCTTGTATTTGATTTGCATGTTCCATTCAGAGGAAGCAATTCAGTAAAATTTTAATCCGAAGTAAAATAATTCAAGAACTACATTTAAATGTAGATGCAGTACAGCCAGAAATTCAAATTTACTGAACACTTTTTTCCCTGGTTTTCAAATGAATACATAATATGCAAAACTGTTCATTCTTTTATTTAAGAATCTGTTTGCACAAGGAAGATTAACTCTAGGATAAAAAGTGATTTCTCGCCTCCCCTCCCCAGACTTCTCATTAAAACATGTTAGTATCTCTAAATTCTGTGAAGGGGAGATCAAGTAATTTCTGTTGAAAGATCAAAACAGTCTGTATTAGCAAAAGGACACGAAACTACAAAGCCTAAGCAGCTAAACCACTAAAAGGAAGACAACTTTCTATTCATACTCCCAGAAGTTATCCCTACCCCCACCCACACTTATTTCAATTTCAGAAAAAAAATCTCTCCAGTTTGGAGTAACTGAGTCACTCACAACAGGAATATAATTCTTAGAAATAAATGTTTAGAGGATGATCTTACAGTTAGCATAAATTAACGTGCTGTAAAACTAACCAGTTATAAATTAATACCTTATTTAAAGTCCATCTTAAACAGAAGGCCAGCAACTATTAAAATATATCTAGAGTTATACTTCAGCATCTTCCAAAGTGCAGGAGAAATTTCACTAAAATTCCTTCTCCAATTCCTGAAAATGTGTGAAGTCATTTTTATAACTTTTTTTCTCCAGACTGCTTCATATGGTTTCAAGCAATGAAAAGAAAGTGTAGAACTTACTGCTTTTGACATTAAGCATTGTTTCAGTGAGATAAATCATCTTATTAGATCATGTCTTAATGGACAGAATAACACAAAACTGAACACATAATTCATGAAAAAATGTCAATAAAAAGAACAAGGAAACAAAACCTTTAAAAAATTTATAACAGCTCTAAATCGTTTTTTGTACAAATGTAACTGTATTGTGAGAATTTATATATTTGATAACAGCAAGTTATTCAGTGCAATTGATATGACTTGAAACAAGGCAATAGTTAAAAAAAAGAAATTAGTCACTCCTCTAAAAAAATGATGGAAAGAAATTACAATGTGCAAGTTACTGAAACTTAACATTCAAATATAAACAGCATGTCCAGAAACTCACTAAGGTGGACTTGCACTAAACAGACCAGTGTCAGAATACAAGATGAAGTAATATCATGTGTGAACACATCTGAACTTAGAAGGTACTGCTTAACATTATAACTGATTTAAATCTCTCTATTCTAACATCAGCAAAGAGTAGAAAAAGTGTTATTTGGAAAATTTGCTTCCAGACTCACATCCACTCTTTGATTGATATTCTCCAAATAAAACTTCACTGATGGTACATTAAGGTAACATATCACTATTTATTTATTATGCACCAAAAGTAACACCACCTAGTTTTTCTGCTCTATCAATGAACCTTGTACTTTTATTTATTTGGCATAGTGTTGTATTTTATAGAAGAGTTAAGGTGTATGGATTCAGCAGCAGGAAATAAAAAGAAATCTACTTATTCATTTGTAGGGGAAATGAAAAAGAACAAAAATAACCAAAAGAACACAGTAACTAAGCCTCCAGGAACAGACAATGTTGTCATGCTTGGCACGCCTTTAACAACCAACCCACATCACGAGGCTGGTTATACCTGTAGCCCTGAAGTAAGAATTACAAACATTTTAGCTCAATTGTCAGCTCACTTGAAATGTTTCTTCTTGGTATCTAACAAGCAGATTACTTCTGGAAACCTGGGAGGACTATAACATGGATAGAATAGATTCTTGTTCTTGAGTCCTCCTCTTTTTGTTCTGTTGAGGAATTTTGAACATACGTATAGACAACTTGCAATGTAGTTTTATTATTTAGATATTATTTGTACATTTAAGTCTCCAGAAAATGTTTATGATTCCTCATTTACAGAATGTAGTGTTCATTTTAAATAGTGTCTCAGATTATGTAAGATTACCTAGACTTCTCTTGGTAAGGAACTTAATTGCATTACATAAAAACTCAAATATCAGCTCCAAAAGTAGGACAGAAATGAGGAAAACTATTTTGAGAGAACAAGAAAATCCACCTTTTGAAAAGTTTTCTTCATCCACATGATGATGATCATAGATGTGACAGGACACATAAAAAGAAGGGCTGAGTGATATATTACCTCATCTCACCTTTTCCAACTAACCTCTGTTCACAGTGGGGAACTTGCATTCCCTAGTCTTACAGGATCTCCAAATACATTTGTGTCTAGACATTTTTAACACTTTGCAGGCAAAGAAAGAAAGATGAGGACAGATAGATTTATAACATTCCAACATATTTTGCTTCTACAAATTTCAAAAAGAGATGCTATGTATTTTGAGGGACCTCTTTTGTGGGAAAATGAAGGACCTATTTTACCCTTATTTACTTAGCAACAAACACACAACACAACTTTTTAAACACGCTGCTTTCTACTGCATCTTATTTTATCTATATATTTACTAAATACATTTTCACATGTTATTTCTCCCCTCTCCCCCAATCTGGATCTCCCTTCCAGTTCCCCTCCTCAGGGAGCTATAGAGAGCAAGGTGGTCTTTTCTTCAACTAGACAACCCACATGTCCTTATGCTCTCTTCACTGGACATGCCTTCCAGCCATTTTACTATCATTGTTGTCCTCCTCCAAATGCATTCAGATACCCAAACTTGAGTTTTTGTATTGTGGATCCCAGAACTGCACACAGTATTCAAGGTGAGGCTGCACTAACACTAAATACAGCAGGAGAACCACCTCTTCTGATTGGCTGGTTACTCATTGTTTAATGGACCTCAAAATTCAGTTCGTCCTCTTGACTGTCAGAGCACAGCATGATAGGTCATGCTGAGTCTTCTGCCAACCATCACCTCCACATCTCTCTCTACTGAGTTGCTCTCCAGTCACTTATCTCCTAGACTTTACCGTGTGTCCAAAATTTCAGACATTAGACTTACAGGTTATAAAAAGTATAAAGAGAAATAGATTTGTTGCTTCAACATATGGCATTATTCAAAACATCACAGCATGCCACTTTGCATTTGCTTTTATTAGGGTATCCATGAGTTAAAGAACAGTTCTTTCAACTTAGCCTTAAGCCTGTTACCTAAAGTGGAACAATGAGAAAATGAGTTTATGGTCATCCACAAGGTGGGGTGTTCCCAAGTTCATGCTTCAAATATGCTGCTGCTTCTTACCACACTATTTAATTAGTTCTTTTCAGCTTCTGGGAGGAATGCAATAAATAAATTCACAAGTATAAAATATCTGATGCTCACTAAGAACAACTGCTTTCAGTGAAAGCAACCTCACAGTATGAACTAACTTTCCCCCTGCCAGTGAAGATTTAACCTCAGTTTTCTGTGTGTGTGGGGAGCAGGGCGGAAGTGAGGGAGGTGTAAACCAACAATTAAGAAAAGGTTTTAAACCCTGCTAAGGAGAATGGTTTATGAATTATAGGAATTGCTACATTACAGAAGCTGATAACTAGCATGCATTTCAAGAAAGATCCAAAAGGAAAAAGGCATACTAAAATAAATAAACAAAACCAAACAACTTTCTTCACAGTTTCTAAAGCAGCTTTCAGATTAAAGATTATATGCAACTTGTAACAAAAAAATACCCAGACCATAATGACAAGACTGCATTATATTATCAGCTCGGAAAAAAATAAATTAATTAAAAAATAAAATAAAATAAAAGCATGAGGAAAGAGAAGTTACAGTACAACGAGATCTGGAGATCTGGCTTTCTAAGGAGTACCTCTACCCTTAATCCAAAGTAGCAAGGATCACTGTATGCATTACAGGGAAGGTCACTGTGGAAATAATGTATGCTTTAAAAAGCAAAATGGTAACACAAAGAGAAGATGTCTTAAGAAAAGTCACAGGTAGAATATGAGGTTCTGAATATATCCTTTTCAGGAAGGGAGCTCTATGAGAAAAATTTGAAGGTGACAATCATACAAATGGCTTCAATGATGCATTCTAATAATAACAGAGTATTTTCCAGGACAAAGGCATAGCAAGATTCAAAAGTAAAAAAACAAGAATTCAAAAGGTGAAAATGCGCTTTTTTAAAAATCTTCAGACTAAGGGAGAGTACAGTTTCTGACAGCACTAAAATTTTATACTGTGAGTGATACACATTCAAAAATGCTTCTGTCAGTTTTAATCCAAAGTCATTTGATTTGCTGCATACCATTTTATGACCAGTTAGCATTACAGGAAGTGATATCAGAGAATAATGATCTACTCTGGTTTAAAAATCTGCAAATCTGAAGACTGGGAGAAGAAGCAAAAGCTCCAGGCCTACACAGAATGTGACAGAGGCTCTGTTGTATCAATGCTTGGCAGGGCTCAAGAACCAAGCTTCTATAGGAAATCATACTTACAAACAATGCAGAAGAAAAGCTCACAAAAGAGCTTTTGATTAAAGACTGCATAAGCATTTAGGATATTGCTATTATGAATAATGTCTATTTACATTTTGCACTCAGAGTTGAGTGAGTTCAGAAATGTAGGTATTCAGCAGAACTAAAAAAGAAAGACTATAATAGAATTAGTATTTCTCGTAAAATACGTTTGGAATTATAGGAAAAGAACAAGACAACTTCTGCTTTGATACTGTGATCTGATCCTTATTTTACCATGCACTTCTTAAATTTTTTTTTAATTGAAATTGCTGGAAAATATACAGATTTTCATCCTGTCAAAATTCAAATCATTTAAAAGTTCCATAAGTGAAAGCTTCACTATCTTATAGATCTCAAATTTAATAAAGGAATTCAAGCTAATGTTTAACAAAATTGTCACTAGAAGAAAATATTTAATAGTTACCTATGCTTTTTTCAACACACTAACTCACTCTAAAGTGTGTTTTATGCAAAAGGAAGTTAGATAGCAACATCCTTCAGCAACAGAATGACAGGGAAATGGACCAATTATTATTCTCAATACTTTTCCTACAGAACTCTTTTGTGCATGATGAACTGTTTACTAGGAAGTGCTTCTTTAATACTAGCTTTTTATTCATTTGGCACTTCGAATGCATAGACAGTTCACCTACAGAATGTGCTAGAAGCACTAAACAGAAGACTGTACACAAAACATACACTTCATCCTGAATTTGCAGCACATGCCAACAAAATAATATTTAAACCAACACTATGCTTGCAGTTTATCCCTCCTAAATGTAGTTGCTACTTAGTTTTGTCTGAAAAGTTCTTCCACAAAAGACTTCTTTAGAAAACTGAACAATGAAATGCAGCCACAGGCCAGATTCTCCTCAAATAATTCATCCACATTTGCAATTTGTATGTATTCCAAGTCTTGAATTGCCTTTTTATTAGCCTAACAACTAAGTGAACACTTTCAGGTCTTAACATGCTCTTTGGCAAATATCAGGTGATCAGTTTAGATTGCAAAACACAAATAAGATTTTGCAGATGCAATCATCTAAAAAGCAATGCTACAACTTCCATGGAAGTGAACCAATCAAAATTTAAGTGCACTTAACACAGTATGACTGTATTTTTACTACATTTTATTATGATCTGGTTTCTTGTGATATGCTCTAGATATGCCTGAATTAAGGAAACCTTACCTAGTATACCACTCTAATCTCACTGTTTTGTAGCTGAGGGTTGCTTGACTGTAATGGTTCAGGAAAACACTTTCCCTCTGTAAATTGTCTAAACTTCATCCATGCATCTTTTTGCACTCTGGCTGTATAAGAGTTTCCACAGTTTAGTGCACAACAAAAAAGTATTTGCTGATGTTTATTTTAACTCCACTTGTGTGCACATCATCATTGCCAGGTACTTTTTTCGTTTATGAGGGTAAGCAACCACCATATGACTGCTGCTATGAAAGGCTTTGTAGATTTAGAGCCTAACTTCTCCCTCATGGCATCCTCTTCCAGACTTCAGAATATCACTGCAAGTAATTATTTCCTTTATGAATGCTGCTTTACCATCTGGACATGGAAATTTATTTAGAACTAATTTTGTCAACATGGTCAATAGTCTGTTCTACTGACACTGATTTAAGTAAAAAATTTTGATGGCTTCCCGTGAAGAACAACTGCAATGTTAGAACTTCCTGAAGGTCCATCTACACAAAAAAGGATTAGAAAAATCATGCAGTTTCTCATTTTTCTGCAATAGCTTTCTTTAAATAATTTTAATACCTCATTGATCTGCTGAGCTAAAGACTCTGGGCAACATTCCTACCTTTGATAGATCTGAATGATATTGCTCTATTTATTTATTTGCACTTCTGTACATAACACATTTATTTTTGGGCCACTCCTTTAACCAACTAGAGTCACAATCCTTTCTAATTAAAAAAAATAAAAACTGCTGAACAGAGCTGTTCAATAATTAAAGTATACCTTTTGACTTGCTTCTAAATCACTTCCTTAGGTTGCTGTATACAAGTCTCTTTTTAGGTCTTTTTGAGGTCTTCTGTGTTAGGAGTTTAAAACATATTTAAGAAACACCCTATAAGCTCACAGCAGTCTCCATATTACTGCAAACATTATCTTACTGGATGTTTTGGTTTTCTGTATGGTCATGTAGAACAGTTGACTGCCATCCACAAACTAAGTCACTAGTACCTATGGCGGTGATTAATCTGAAAAGTAATAATGTCAATCCAAAACTACATCCAGAATAAACATGAATTTTCCTACTGAACTGCAAGATGGCTTTAAGAGGCTGTTACTATAATTACTATAGTAAAGATAGATATATCTTGAACCACTGTCAGTGACTGCTATAAACATCCATTTCACTTTAAGAAGTCAAACAAAGAATAACATGCACAGTAGCTGACTGATTTAAAACCAGTCTGTGTCCATGAAATTGCTTTTATCTTTACAGGTTGATGATACAAATTAGGAAAATGTTTCTTACACTTCCATTTTCAGCCTCCTATAATCACAAAGATTAACAAATAACAAATGACAAATAACAAAGATTAACTAATGAACAGCCCCAGTTGACCACTCCCCTGCAGGACTGTAGAGGTATAATTATGATAAGCAAAGAAAAGCATTGCAATAAAACTGCCAGAGATCTCAAAGATTAGATAGCAAAAGCTACAGACATTTATCTTTAAAGCTTCTTAAACAACATGACTTTTTAAATGTTTTGGAACTGAGTTTCATGTGTCACAATTCTCCTTATGCTTTATCAGCCATTAACCTCCTTACTTATAAGTTGCCCCCTCATAGGTAATTCATTTATCTATGAAGTAAACTAACCCAACTTATTTCCTTGTAGGCATAGAAACAAGAAAACCTGGGAAGCACTCATATGCATGTTGAGCAGACTAGTTTTATCTTTCCTCAACTGCATACATGTGAGACCTTTTCCATTGTATAGCAAATACATTACTTGCAGTTATTGAAGTTTTGTTTAAAAAAAGTATACTCTGTATCTTAAAAGTAAGAGAAGCTGCTTACTGATAAACTCACTGAGCTGAATGATTCATTCACACAATTCTCTGTGGGGATATACTTACTCTGTGTTTTGGAGCTAAAGAATTTAAGGTGAATGCTTACAGTTAAGAGCACTGTGAACCAATAAATTCGAACAGCTCTCCAGATCCTTTACTGCATCATCAACCAAAGACATTAGAGTTTATCCGGAAGAAACCAGGGAACAATTGATCCAGAATATTTGTTCAAGTTTAATGTTAAAGAGCCTAGAATTATGACATAGCACAGACATACTGGGAGAAAACCATGTGTGCTACTTTCTATAGCTTTTTGTTCTTAATGGAAACTATCTGCAAACTCATTCAACATTGCTCATTAGGCTTCTAAAATGATAAACTACCAAAGGTACCAACTGCCTTAAGACAAAACGCTAACTTAAGTAATCTTTTCCTCACAGAAACAAAATCTTCAAATAAACAGGTCAGAAAAAAAGACTTTGTGTGAAAGAATAAGTCTTCCTCTAATCTTAAAGAAAACAGATAGCCTTAATAACCCGCACTTATAACAACTTAATAATGAAGTGAGGAAGAGACAAAAGTACATTTTCATAGAACAGGTTATCTATACACAATCATTTCGCTTCTGGAGAAATTTTTCTGCCTGTAAGAAAGAATTCTATTGATGAAAATAGAAAGTGAGCCTGAAAAGTTACATTCCAGATTTAGAGACAATAGGCTCAAGAAGCCTGTGAGAAAAATGTGGTAAGTTTGTAAGCTCAACTTCAGAGCCAAGCAACAAGCTGTAGGGGTTTTTTGGGGACATAAAGTTATAGAATTTAAGAGACCCTATACATTTAAAAAGAAAAGAAATAAGAAAAAAGATAGATGTCAAAAATTATTCAATCATTGGTCCCACATTCCTTCCTTTGGTTAGCTCTTTGTGAAAGCAACTAAAGGGTGATATTTATACAGTATAAAGTTCCTGACTTTTCCTCAATTGGGTCAAAGATGTAAAAGCAAGAGCAGGAGGTTTCCATTTACTCTTCTATAGAACAGTAGAGGCACACATAACTAAATAAGAGTAGTTTATTTTTGCCACTGAAGGAAAAGACAGCCTCAATACAGAATGATTTAGAATACAAAAGAGAAGTTACCATATACTGATGAGAAGCCTTTTTGCTGTTGAACAGAATTAGTCTACAAAGGAGGTTATATGAAAATAATGGAAGTAGAACTCAATAAAAAGGACACTAGCCATTTCAAAGGACTTATTTCTCCATCTCATAAAAACAAAACAAAAATCCTCCAGTAGAACAGGTAAAAAGTTTTCTCTCTCTTCTCTGAACTAAAGAAAGAACAGAACACTAGTAATAATACCAGGAGATTCAAAGCCATGGCTTTAAAATGCCTAAAATGCCAGAGTAGCAGCAAAGGCAAAATTTCACTTCTACCTTCCACTGTTCTGATTTGGTGGAAAGAAGACAGCTTTGTAATTTAGAGAAGGACCAACAGCTGTGATCTGAGCACTATCTCAGTAATGATCAACTACGGATAAATACTGCAGTACCAAACTGTCAGCTCAGTTTTTTTTTAGTAGTATCAACATATACATACACCCTGAGCCTTTCCTTATCTATTCCCTAGAACAGTAAATTTGTCATTTCAATGCATGTGTTTATATGCATATAAAATATTGAAAAAAGCAACAAGAAGTTCTAGCCAAGAAGACAGAAGCAGAGCTTCACTCTCTTCCTGGTCTCTATGCCATAAATAATATACTGCCATGGAAGGAGAGGGAAGAATTAAGTCCATATCACTTTCTTTCCCTGTTTTTCTTCCCTGAAAAACTTTAATCCTACTGAGTTTTCAGGACTACTGCATTTTATCACTTCTAAATAATGGAAGAAGTTATTAAACAGAATCACTATCAAGTCTGCTTCAGATACAGAAAAAGGGAGACTGAAAATTCACTGATTTTACAGAGGTTCACTAGAACAAGTGAAACTGAATAGCCATATTATTAAAAGACTATAAACGCAAGTTCACACATGGCAGACATTAGTCCTTCATCTCACTGAAAGCTCGTATCTTAGAAATGTGGGGTTCTGCATCAATGAACCTCTGTTTCAGACTCAATGGCAGTTTTGTGATAGTGACAAACAGCTACTTCAAATCAGTTTGAGACAGCCAATGCTTTTAACCTGAGGCAAGTTTTTATTGTAGTGATGGAAACAAAGCTATTAATGAATTAACTATTCCTGTTGTGCCTCCCATTTGTCAAATTTCACAAATCCTGTACTGTAGTGCCCACAGTAAAAAGAAAGACACAGGACCACTTTCATTAAGAAAAGCTTTTCCTATTTAGAGTAGGAAATGGGATCAGTTTACAGTGAAGATGGATCATTTGGTAAGCATATATATACTATATGTGTGTGTGCGTGCATTTTTGCAACACAGCCTCTTCATGCTTTTCTAGAGTAGAAAAACCTCACATTCTATACTACTCTCTACAATAGCACACTAGTAGAGCATTACATAATTTGAGACTTATCCTCTATACTCAGACATTTATTTCTAGCTGACATAGCTAAAGGTTCAGTGAAGACCACAAAAAAAAAAAAAGCATCTTTCCATTGGTGCAGGCAAATAACAGCTTCAGCCACAACAAAGCTTTTATCAAGCACAACCACATCATATACACGTATGTATTAAAAATAAAAGTGAAAATCATTAAATGTACTGTAAAGTAATCCACCTCTTCTTTAGAATTACAGTATCATAAGAATATGAAGAATATGAACATAAGAATAAAGATTATCTCCAGGAAAGGTAGAAACATTTATCACATTTATCCCATTCCCCTTCCTCTTTGCAGCATTAACTGTTAACAGAACAGTTTCAAAGGCACAATGGTAACAGCAACAGCATGTAAGGAGATAGCAATGTTACAGGAGAAGATTTAAAAGGAACAGATATCCAGGAGGTCCTAGAGAACAAAGGCACCTATTCAGCTGTCTTTTTTATTGTGATAATATGCTTTTTTTCTTCTTACACAGGCAAGAAGAGGACATGATAAAACTACCCTATTAAATAGTGATCCAAGTGCTTGGCAATACGCTTTTCAAGGCCTCGAGCCTCTCAGAGACAGCAATCCATCCTCCATCCTTTTTTATTCCAGCCCGACAGGTTCAAACAGTGACAGCACTAATGAAGTGACCAGATGCAGAGCCTAGCCACACTTCACAGCTACTTCCTTCTTAACATTCTTCTCCATAAAAGAGCTGGTTTTGTTATCAGGTGTAAAATAGATGAGTCCTCAAGAGCTAGTTTTCACCTTCACACTATTAACAGTAACCGAAGTTGGTATTGTTCTCACTTTACAAATAGAGAACAAGTCTGGAAACAAAGCACAAGGCTAAAAGAAACCATGTGAAAATAGTAGCTTTCCAGTTCAGTGCATTGGCCTTTGGAGCAAGCTTTATATCTCTTGCTATTTAAAATACTCACCAGAAACCAAATTTTTTAATAGTGTTGTTTCAGACACCAGGACAGCAATGTGTTTCAATTTGTTTCCTGTGTCTATTGCCCTGGTGCACTTGTGAGTGCCAGCTAAGTTTAGTAACTAATTAGACTGGAGTCACAATTCCATTTAAGGTCTGGATCAGTAACTCACAAAGCAGGAAACAAAACATCTCTTGTTGAATTAACTGTAGCTTTATTTGAAGGACTTTTTAAAAAAAGTTTAAAGAGGGAGAAGTCATCCAGTAGCTATACAAACTGCATTGTATGCTTCCATTTTCAAAGCCACAAAATAGGTCACGTTCAAATTAAGCGAAACCACTGGCTGACATAACTATTCAAAATCAGTTGTGCTTTGATACCAGACTAAGCAACCAAAAACCACCATAAACACAATCCAAGGTTCCAGTACTAATATTCTCTTTACACTGAAACTGAATAGTTTCAATATAAATACTAGAATACTTTGCTGACAACAATAGAAAAACAACTGCACAAACACTCCAACAAAAAACTGAGTAAGACCATGATCAAGGAGGAAGCACTAACATAACAGGTTTCATGCCTCTGTGGAAGGCACAGCTTATTGGTATTGTAAGATTCAATTGCTCTATACCAAGAAAGTAAAAGTGCCCAGGGTTTCCTCAGAGAGGTGTATTTACACACCAGTGCTATACCACTACTGCGTAATAGAACATTACAACTAGGGATGAGGAAATAGACAGAAGCATCAATACTTTTGAAAAACAAAAGAACTTTCCAGTATTAGCAGCAAGAAAGAAACAATTATAAAATACTGTGATACTTTCAAGGTAATGATGTAAATATAACTTAAGAATTAGACCTACTACCTATTTTAGAAACCACTAGAGCAAATTGAGGTCAGTATGGATCCCAGGCAAAATCTGATCAGGTACCTACATACTTAAAATTGAACCAACACTGCAAGCAACAACAGGTAAAGCTTTGAAACTTCCATGAATACTCAGCATCCCCTGGCTGACCAAAGGCACAATTCCAGGTATACCTCTACCTCAAAGAGCCTTCTGCACCACCAGAGATTGGCTGATGGAGAACAGCTCAGGCAACAGGTCAGCCTTGTAGCTCCGGTCTCCTGCTTACAAGGCTCCTCAACTTGTTGATAAAGAAATAGGGAAAGGGACAGAAATCAGCGTGCCCCTAACCCATTTCACAGCAGGGAAGAGAATGATGACATTGCTTCTCCTCCAGTTGAATACATACCTTCAAGTACTTCCAACAATCTTTGCAAAGAAAGCAAAAAGGGTCAGTGTCCAGAACTGCTCCAGACTCAAAAACCTTCACTGACTATAATTGTTTCTTGCACTGTGCTTGACATTAGGATTCACTGGAGCTTAAAAGGCTTATAAGAACTACCATACAAGAAGATTTAAATAATAAACCTCTATGCAGAGTAGTTCTACCCAAGAGGAATATAGTGGCTTTGTATATCAGACAGAACTAAAATTTCAGGTCACTTTGTATTCCTACAGTCTTTCCAGATTCCCATACCTTGTCCTGTGTTTCTATTTGTTTCATGCATATCAGAGTTCAGCAACTCCTAAAGACAGGAAAAAGGGAAAAAACATGCAATTTCTAGAAGAGTAAATAACTCCATAAATCCTCAAAGGGTCTCTTTCTCAGATCATACAGGCTTGTCGAGGGGCACAGCACAGAGAACATTTATTTCAGCAGATTTTTAACTGCAGCTTCAAAAGCAAAGAATCGAAGATACAGTCACCTTTGGGCTACACTTTGGAACTTGTTTTCTTTAATTATATTTGAATATAAAGACTATTCCATTTTCCAAGTTGACATATAAAGCTGGCTCCCCCCAGAAGCCCTCCATCATCAGCTTCCCAGTCTCTAAAACTCAAAAAATCCCAGCTTGTGGATCAAGCAAGACATGGAGCACAGAAAGTTTCAATATAATTCTGATGACCTATATAATTACATTCAAAAAGCACAGCAACAGAGAAAAACATTGCATCCCTAAACTTCCAATCCTATGCTGCCTCACATTCTCTATTACTCTTCTGTCCCCCATCTTAATCATTCTCATCTTAGTTTTAATATTACATAACTTCAAAATTAATTTACCAGTTTTTTTCCCCATCAGAGAATACGGACATCTATAAAAATGTCTACAAAGAAGAAAACTACAAATGGTAGAAGGTTCATGTGTTGTACAATGAATAAGCAGAAAAAATCCTTTCATATATTGGATGATGATAATTCAAATGCTTTAATTTGTAACATGTTCTACCTAAAACACATCAGAAGAAAGAAGTACATTAAAAAAAACAATGTAGATACTAAGCAAGCAAGCACTCTAGCAGAATGCAATGAGATGGTTGACTTGGGAGGCTAATGAATTAGTATAAACAATTTAAATCTAATTTAATTTAACAATGTAGAGCATTTGTGCATTGCAAAGCAATAGATAGTCATTTGCTTCTTCATTAAATCAAAGATAATAATGCTGATTATCCTTCCATAAATCATTCTGCTGAAGAAGTTAGCAAACAAATTTTATATTCAGTCATAAAAGTTCACAGCTAGTCCCCAAACAAGCAAACAACCAGTGAAGGATACCAGTGAACATAACATAGACCAGATGTGGATTAAGGCAACATGTTATTCAGTCAAAACAGATTCTCACATTTTAACAGTTAGTGAACAAATGTTTATATAGAAAAATAACACAGAATTTCAAGTATTCCTTTTTGATTCTAAAAAAGGCACAGTACACTCCTAAAGAAGCACAGTTTACCATTAATAATCTTTAATTGTTTTAAGATTGTACACCAAGAATGCTGAGTACTCAGCACAATGAAAATACTGAAGAAGTTAAATCCAACTATTTTGCAGAAATTTATGAACTTGCCTCAAAAGTGTTACCGGTGATATCAAATTCTGGTGGAACAAAGGCACCTTCTGGATCATCTTTGAAAGGAAAAGAAAATGTCTTGGATTAGAAATCAGTAGTTGTGCTTGTGTAAAAAAAATAAATAAATACTTATTTAAGTTTATACTATAAAACTTGTATCTCTATTTAACACACAGGAAACAATGCATTCAGCAGAACTTTGGATCATTCATACCTGATCTACGAAGAACTTGTTATCCGCATTTCTAGTACTGCAAGTCAAGTGTTATTTTCAAACTTTCTGCCAGAAGATACTACATTTTTTCTACTATGAAGCAAAACAGACAAAACATCCCCAGAGAGATGCACTTAACGTGCCCAACCATGGCTTACGTGTCTTCAGATCTTCACACTTCAATCAAGTTATCGTATAAGCCAGTCTGGATCAGTTACATGTTTAATTTGGTTAACAGGACATTTTAATTTGCTAGTTTCCACTGCAGACCTGGTTTAAACGCTAAAAGAAACCTGAAAAGCTAATTGCCTCCTCTTCCCATGGGCTAGCTCAGAACCTGAGCTAACAAGTGTTAATTATGGTACTGTTTGGAGGAAGTACATTCTTTATGTGGGTGCAGCCTAACAGAGAACAGAGCTACCACAGGAACCACTGCTGACTGAAAAGAAGAAAGGAACTTCCTAAGAAAAACTGATATTGCTGCTGCATACAGGCATACATGCAAGATCATAGCATGCTGATAATTTCTCAGCAGGGAGAAAAAACAGCAGGCTCACATGTCACACACTCATCATAGTTTCAGCTCTAATATAACTTTCATGCCTGTATTTCAGAAGTGAGATGCAAAACTCGTATTGTGAAGACAATAACCTCGGATGCATTGTGTAAGACTGACTCATTTGACATGTTTACATACGGCAACTACCTTTGTTCCCTTCTTCCAAGGGAACAGTTTGAAGGCTGTACAAATGTACAGTTTTTAATAACTGGTAAAGCACTCTGTATTCCTTAAATATAGTCTTTAAAATAGAGATTTGTCTGATTTGAGTAGACAAGAAGATATCAGAGCCCTTGGCAGAATATCCTACTGGATGTTTGTCACTTTCCTTAGCACAGAACCTGCGCTCTGTAAAAACAGAGGTGACAGGCTGTTCATTTTTTCTCACTGGCAAGGAAATCCAGAGGTCATCATTTTCTTCTGGAAGAATAAATGCATAAGTAACAACTATGAGAAACCAAGAAAAGACAACTTCCAGTAGGGCCTTATCTAGCAAACAGTATTTTAACAAAATAATAACAAGATTTGAGGGAAAGGGTAAGAGAAAGACCCCAGGACACAGTGGAAGGAGGGCGAGGGGGGAACATACAGTTCTTTTTTTAAATTCCTGAGAAAAATGTTATCTTAAGGAAAACACAGGAAAAAAATCCCTTCCTTAGAGACTAACAGGACTTCAGAGAACAAAATATTTGTACATCACCTGCATTACAGAGGTATTCCCATAATCATACATCTTAAATACTTGAATAGGGCAAATTCCTGGATCAATTGTTTGCCAACTATTCAATTAGACTAAAACTTTTATGAAGAAATTGATTTTCTTTCTTTCCCAGCTGCAAGCAAAAATATTAGATGAGAGATGACTTTAATCCACTAGATTTATCCCCTGCAATGAGTCTTTCATATATTCCCTTATGAATACAAAACCAGCTTTTCTCCACATCCAAACTTCAAGTTATAACAAGTTCCTTAAAACAAAGGAAATCAATTCCACGTGACCAAGGACATGGGCACTCAGCCACACTGACATACAGCCTATGTAGGAGATGAAGATGCATTGCATTAACCTGGACAAGTCTTTTAAAATAACTAGGATGATCAGTCACAAACTGACCACATAGTTTCATTTCAATCTATGTTCACCCATTCCTAAATAAGTCTTTTTTTCTTTTATTTTAATTATAAGTCTTAAGAATAGGATATTATGCCTTACTACAGCTTCTCACTATGAGTTTCCATAGTTTTAAAATAAATTGCCTGGAAACACAAATACTTACCACTGAGTTGTTCCATGAAGCATACATTGCCATTGGTGTTAAAAGCCAGAGTGTCAGGAGTGATGCAGAGTGTCTGAAAGATTGCAGAATGGGCAATGCTCTTCAGAGAATGGCAACACTCCAGGCAAATTGCCCAAATATCTTGCTCAGTAAGACAGCTATCTCGTAGTGACAAAATATCAGCAAGGGATACATTCTCCTGCCAAGACATGAATTCATAAATTACTCCATATTTCATGACATTACTTTGGGTATCATAGATTACATTTGACATGAGTGACTACAAGTAATATTTCCAGCAAGTTCTGAGACTTTCCAGGACACTTATCAACAGTCCAAGAAACAAAATGCCCTATGCTGCTTTTAACACAGTAAGTCTTTAAGAAGCACAGTTAACCTGAATAAAGGTATCACAGTACATTAACATTAAAAAATAGACTTACTATAGGAATTATGTTAGCTAGATTAACGCTGCATCAAAGTTAAGGAAACAGGTCATTCAGAGGTAAAAGCAGAGAGATAAAATTCATACATTTAGTTTAACCCACGCCTCTCCTTAAGATGTCCCAGGTGGCTTTGGATAAACTCTTTTTAAATTACCTTCACAGTGAAAAGTTCCACATCAGTGAAGAAGTACTCTCTAAACTGGCCTGCCTTACTAATGCTGCTGCTCTGAAGTTTAGTGGTGTAGATCATTTAACAAATCCTCAGAAGATGAACATGATGTATGAAAACTGTTCTTAGACATAAAAACCAAGCATTTTGGTTTTTCTAGGCTTCCCCACTACTCCTAATGCTCTTAGAATCAAGACAATTCACAGACTTAGTTTCTAAGTTATTGTCCTAAAATACTGAATCACCTCCCCTTCATCCTGTGATAACAGCAGAGACATAATGTGTGTAGATTAAAAAAAAAAACAAGACTAATGCATTTCTTTTAGTTATGATATTCAGGAATAACACTTTATTCAAAGCAGTTGGGTTTTCTGGCCTGGTTTTTAAGAATGCTAAACTAATTCATCACCCACAGCTACGGAAGCAAAATTTCCATGAACTTAAAGCCATGGGGGGGGGGGGGAAAAGAAAAAAAAAAAAGAAGACAGAGGGTGGGGGGGGGGGGGGGGGGGGGGGGGGGGGGGGGGGGGGGGGGGGGGGGGGGGGGGGGGGGGGGGGGGGGGGGGGGGGGGGGGGGAAAAGAAAAAAAAAAGAAAAGAAAAACAACCATTCAAACAACCAAAAAAACTAATTCCACTGGCAAGGAAAAAAATGCAAACAGAAAAAATAGAAATATCTACAGAAGTTACTTCATATTAAAACTACATCATTATTAATTATAGATTAATTACTATAAATGAATGAGAAATAAAGATTAAAGACTACACATTCAGAATGATAGTAAGCATGTTTTGAATTAAAGGTGCAACTAAGTATTACTTGAAGTATAGAAAGGAAAGCATCTCAATGTCAGCAAAACAGAAGGCAAACTTGTAGAGGTTTGATCTTTTATCATGGAAACTTGAAAAACAGTTATAACTGACTTCACATACCTCTATTGGAAAACATCAAGATTTCTATTACTATTCACAGACAAGGAAAGTTTGTTGACATTTTTCAGAGAATGAAGTATTACATTCATAATATCCTTTCAGCAAGGACCAATCCTTAGTCTAAAATTCATTTAGCTTTTAGACTAAAGCATAATGCTTAACAACAGTTTTCTCCAGCGTAGAGAAGTATTATTTCACTAACAGAAGTATTAGAGCAGCACCACTGAGCACTCAGACCTCACTGATCTCAGTTCTACATGATACAGAAGAACAAAAGCTGTTACAGATCTGGTACATGAGAGAGACAATCTCATTTTCTCTGTGCCATCCTCAGTATTCTATGTATAATGCTGCCATTAGATTTTGAGGATGGATGAGAAAACCTGCACGTTTTTATGGGGACCTCCTTTCAAGCATGAAAGTCAGCTCAGAGGTTCTTAAATTTGAAGACACAAACCTATGGAGAGGCACAGGCCACAAAACATTAGGCTTTGAAGTTGACTGTGCTGATAGTCAAGTATAGATTCAGGAAAGAAAGACAAACTGCTTATTCCAGTACAATGGAATTTTATTTTTAATCAAAGCAATGAACCAGTTATGTTAATTCCTGTATGAACATGTAGCTAAACAGCTATGTGACATGATGGCATTTACCAAAGCTGTAAATAGTATTTCATTAGACACAAAATCACCATGTCCATATGCATGTGATGGACAAAAAAGGCTCAATTTACAGACACTGTAAGAAATATAACCTGTAATGTTTAGGAGAACCGCAGTGTTAATTTCTAGTCGCAACCAGGACTTGATAGAAATTCTTCTGAGTTAAGCTTGAGTTGAATTCTTGATCTGATACTAATCACCAGGAGCAATATCTATAATTTGAAGCCACAAAACCGTCTTTGTATTGGGAAGTAAATGAAAGATGATGATCTCATGCCAGACAAATCTAACTTCTTTCCAGGGAAAAGAAAAAAAAAAAAAGAAAAGGAAAGGCCTGAATTCATACTCAGTAGCTTCTTTCAGCAATGGACAGGCCAGTGAAGATAAAAACAAAGCAAACAACAGTACAGTTAGACAGTAAACCTTTCTTTCCAAGGACACAAAGTTACGTACTTCATGGATACGGTGCATTTCTCAAATGACCACACTAAGGGATCTTAGCTACCAAAATTGCTACTGTAGCACAGCAACGCCCTTCTAGAAAAGGAAGCATTGAAAATATTGAGACGTATATTTACTTAGTTTCCCTAATCAACACTATGCAGAAACAAGTTTCACTGCAGAAATACAAACAAACAAACCTTTCTCGGAACATAACTCAGCACCTCCTGGCAAGCTGAAGCTTCTGGTAAGCCATAACAGAATATTTTGGTCTACAGAAAACCTGCAAGGAAAACTTGCCACTAGTTCAGACACCTTTCCTCACTTGTCTTGTTATCAGGAAAAGATACTGCAAAAGCCATTGTTTAATAGCTATGAAAGGCTAATAGGTCAGACAACCACACTTTAATTGTTCACTTTAGTTCTCAGTTTTCCCTTGTTTTTTCTTCAAAAGTATAATGAAGTGCAGTAGCATATGTAAGAAAGCAGGGAGAAAACAAAGAGAAAACAAATGGGCCACAGGCAACTTCTTAAAAACTTAAAATGAAATATTAAGGAGTTTTAGATCAAGAAAGTCCTAGCCAGGAAAGTTATTTTAAATACACTGTCACCCTCAGTATTTCCTACTCATCTGCCCAGGCACTTTCCCACTTGCACACTGAATGCTGTAAACCACATACACTGGGCACCAGTCTCTCCCCTTACACCACTCACAGTGTGGAAGAGCACGGTCTCCACTCAATGACTAAGCACCTTGGAGTACTTCTGATGCCAGAAGGCTGTGAATGCTAAGTCCTACTATCAAGACAGTTCACACAAACCTCAAAACAATCTGTTTTAGAATCATGGAAAACACTGCAGACATCATTCTTTAATTTCATCAGATCTGAAGGAAAAACATTTTGTTGCATGAGTAAGTCCACTGAGTATTCTTCAAAGGAGTCCCTTTAAAAGGTTATTTAATCACCAGGTGATGGGTGATCATTCTCTTATCAAGAATATTTGAAAATGTTCATGTGTTTGGAGAAACCAAACAGAAAGGGCTGATAGGAACCAACAGTCACAGTATGTATCAAGCTAGTGAGAACAATGAGCTCAGGTCTTCCACACACAGAAGAAAAACTGACCTTCTTCAACCCTGAGCGAATGCTTCATAGCATTTAAGCTACCCTGTAAAGAGGAGACCACTGCCAGCTTCCTTCTGTATTTAGTGTGGGCCAGTCTGAGAGGGCCTACACCAAGTGCTAATACGAGGATGAGTACCTACATGAGTGCTAAATACAAGCCCTAGGTCAAGATCAGAAGAGTTGGGTCATATTCTACCAGAAGGGTGAATCTGCTGAGCCAGGAGCTGCTGGCTTATGGAAGACAGAGGGACTTCTCATTCCAAACATCTCTATATTCTGATTCAGCTGGAGTTCTTGAAGCAACAAATGAGAGCTTTACAAGGTTCGTCTTGACAAACAAGCCACTCATACATAGTTCACCAAACTTTCACTTCCAAGTATATTCAACTGTTTTACCCAAACAGTCAGAAACACTTCATGTGAAAGGATACAGAGAGCAAAGTGTGAGCAAACAAACAACCAAACAAGTACAAAACCAAACACATCCACACAAAGCTGAGTGCAGAACCTGCTACAGGTAATTCAACACAATAAAGAAACAGATTTAATAGCTTTTCAAACATTTTTTTTATTCCCACCTGACAAAGACCAATTTTACACAGGCAGTAAGAAGTGGCTGTACAGGGATGAAGCTGGTGGCCACGGTAAATACTTTTGCCCATTAAAGAAATTACCCTTGATTGTGTACTGCAGAGAAACACACTTCATAACTGCTCTTATTCCACAACCACGCCAGGAACGAGACACTCCATCCTCAAGCACCGTGACTTTGCTTTTGCACGGAGCAGGCGGAGGGGATAGGCCAAGGCCAATTTGGAAGCAGAGGTAATGGGGCAGGCTGGAACGGGGGAGCCCCAGGATCGCGCCAGAGCAGAACGGCTGTGTCACCGCGGCCTGTCCGCTCTCGGCGGGTTGAGCTACCGCCGGGCTCCGCCAGGGCTGCCCGCCGTGCCGCAGCGCGGACAGGGGCCGGGGCTCCCGAGGCCGCCTCACCTCAGGTGAACGCTCCGTCCCCGTACCTGCCACACTCACCTCATCCTCCAGCAACGTCGGCAGGGGCTCGAAGTCGTAGCAGCTCACTTCCTCCACCTCCTCATAAAACCCATCCTCCGCAGCAGCCTCCATTCCTCCCGGGAAGAGAGCAAGGACTTCACACCCTCAAGCCCCGACACAGCTCATCCCCACGCCCGCCTGCAGGCAACCCCCGCGGCGCCGAGCGCACTCGC
>VXAB01004310.1:467789-534431 GCA_013399175.1 Odontophorus gujanensis | reverse complement strand
GCTGGGACAGCGCTGCCATGGCAACGCGGCCCGCCGCCGCCTCGCCCGTGCACCGCGGCCTCACTGCGGCTGCTCCCTCCCTCCCGCGGCGTCGAGCGCGCCGCCCGCCCCAGGGCGCCCCCGGCGAACGCCCGGCGGGAGGGCGGTGGCGTTGCGGTGGCCCTGAGGGGCGCGCCCGCCGCAGTGCTGGGCCCCGCGGTAGTCCTGTTCAGCCCGAGCTTGAGCGTCTCCGAGGATGGGGCGCATCGTGCACACGCACACAAACGAAAAAATCCGACTTTTCTGTCTGATCATTTGCTTTGATTTTGCTATCCGTAGGACCTAAAATAATCGTATTAATATTCATCAAGCAAAGCAATGGTTTTATGTTCTATCTTGTAGGTAGTTCTCCTTCAAAAAGATTAATACTCTATTAAACTATACTTTGACAAACACTGTGAAACAAGCAAAGATGCTTTGACTAAGTGCTCCATAAAAGTCATCCTGAAGCAGCTGTAAGATTTCTCCCAATTAAATACTAATTGGGCACATTCCACAGTCATGGCATGATACTTAGGAAAAAACCCAAGCCCAAGCAGATTGGAATCTTTCATGCATACAGACTACATGATCTAAGAGATCTTTTCCAACCTTAATGATTCTATGATTCTATATTGTCTTCCTACTAACATGTTGAACTAAAGATGTATACAAAACGTTCTTCATGCTGACAAATGTTTTAAATGTATGTAGTCACCTTTTAATATGGACACTTACAATTCAATAACTTGTGCTTTTAATTCCAAACAAATATTAGAGAATGGGAAACAGTGAGTCCCTTGGGTAGTTTTTGCCAGAGCAAATGACTAACTGTACCCAAGCGCCCTGAGATGTTTGACACCTGTCTCTTGGTTACCCTGGTTAACTTCCTTGCTCTACTGAGGTACCGGTTATACCAAGTGGAGTATGTATGGAGTGGAAAGCAAAATGAAATAAACATACTGTGAAAGAATCTGTATTCCAGGGGATAAACATGGAATAAACATCTCTATACACCAAAAGTTGCGGAGAATTTAGCTTTATCACAAGTGCCTTGACTGGCAGGACAGAATGGTCACTGAAACTGATGTGGTTTGGTAGATTTTGCCAGAAAAGTTACAGTAATAAACCTCAGATCTCATCTGTTGTTCTATTTTGTTTCCTCCTTGGCCTACTATTTGAGACAGCTGTCAGAAAAGTAACTTGTTTGATACATTCATGTAACTCAGTTTTCACGCTAGAATATTCAATCTTAGCCTCTGCAATTAAGCATGGTCCATGGGGACTGTTAGAGGACATGTAACACTATATGGTTCAACATTAGAACAACAACAAAAAACATTTAGATGAAGCTGTCAGTTTGTCTGCAATCATATTTTCCTTTATTTCCTTTCCATGGTATTACTTAAGAACATTAAAGTTTGTAAGATTTCTTTATACAGTAGCCGAAGACATTTTCTGAAAGGTGTTTGATGGATGCTTGACTACCTATGGAAACAATCTTCTGAGTCTAAGGTTAGCTGAGCATGCAAGAGAATATTATATTAAAAAGAGAAATATATAGAACATCAGTAAGGTTCTCAGTGGTGAGGGTTCTCAAAAGACAGAAATGAAAACATTATTGTGCACTAATAATATTCTATTGCCTGAAAAGTAATGTTAGCATAGATTAAAGGAATCAAGGAGAGATTTTATTATCCTCAGATCAGATTCTGAATATGAACTGGATCTCATTATATTAATGACACCAGGAATTATAATTTTAAGATATGTTACTCATTTATGTTAGATTAGACATGAAAAGCACCACATAAATGTAAATTTGAGGTGTACTGTAGCTATTATACATGAGAAACCATTTGAACAAAAAATCACTGAATCAACATGAAGCTTTTTGTTGTAGATTCGATATATGATCATAGGCAATACAGAGGGACTAGATCAAATTAGTTGGATTTCTGTCTTCTCATAGTTTTAGAGTGCTCCCCTTAATCTGTGTCTTGTTTGTAGTAAATGTGGTTAGCACAGTTTTCTAATTTTCTAATAAGTTGTGTTTTCACCAGAGTAGCTGACTAGATTTCTCTGTTAGCAGTCAATAGCAGATATCCAGAGAAAAGTGTATAAACAAGTCGCCGTATACAACTGCTTTTCCAGTACAGCCCCAGGCAGTCACAATTCTTATGTTCCTAAGACATCTGTTGATTTAAGAGATCTGGAATACTTTTCTTCAATGAATTTGTTCATTCGCTCTTTGAGTCTTTTACTGTCTACCACATCCTACTGCAAAATTCCTCAGCTCACTTGCACAATGCGTGAAGTAAAGTCTTTGTTTCAGTTAAGATCCCTGATTTCTTGTATTGGAAAAAGTGTTGGATAGGCTCCCTGTTTAACAGCTCCATATCATTAATGATACTACATGGTTGTTTTTATCTCCTAGTTACACCTTTTCAGGTTGAAATGTCCTGGTCTTGTTGCTGATCAACGAAATAGAAATTATCCCATGGCTTTGAACATTCACCTCACTGTATGTTTTATAATTGCTTCATTATATGGATAAAAATTGTGGAAGAGCAGATTGGAACCCAAATGAATGTATGAATAAATGAGTGAATGAATAACAGAAAGAACTGGTTAGTAAATGAAAGAAATAATGATTCTTGAAAGCTTATTGAAAATAACCTATTAATGACCTGCAAAGTAAGGATTTCTCTTAAACATGACATTCTGATTTACCTCACTCCTTTTAGTTCCAGGTGCCTGGATTCATGATGTATTTTCGAAAAATAATTCAATGAGCACTAGACACTGAGAATAAATCCATGAGAATTCAGAGGGTTACTCCAAGCACCTCTATCTCAACAATCTAAATACTGGTCACAGGAGAAAGGAAATTGTATAGGGTAGTGCTGTCATGCTGCTGTGTGCTCTTGGTGATATATCTCATGCTTTTTTGTAAGTTTTTCCTTTTCATTATAGGACTTTGGTTATTCTTCTTTATAGATTATATAATCATAATTGACTATAAAAATTTCGGAGTACCAGCCTTGTAGATGAAAGGTACACATTTGTTACACTATAATTAGATCGCGCATTCTCCTTTTAAGAGTTTTTGTTTAATGGAAGTCTGCCTGAAGGCTCTCATTTCAATTTAGTTTGGATGAAACTGTGGGAACTGAAGGGCTGCAGTATAAAGAATTGGTTCTTGTGTGTGTACAACACAGTCTTTTCAACTGTTGGCTTTTGTTAATAAGAGATCACTTTAATGCTATGGGCTTTAATACCTTTTGTCTATGAAACTACTGTTCTTCCTTTAGCGGTTATATGTATTTCAAGACAGGGAAAAGCTTTGTGCCAGTTGCCAGCTGCTGCTGTCTTTATGTGTTGCTGCTGCTGCAAAACCTGAAGAGATTCAGAGGTAAAGACACTGAGACAATTTTTAAAACAGCCCCATTGCTGCCACTAATTGTATGAAGGTGTATATCTCTATCTTGAAGTAATAGATTAGTCTGTATTCCACGTACTTCAGTCTTACATAGGCAACAGAGAATTGTATTCAGAAACTAGCAAAACCAGCACATATCCCAATACAGCTGAAGATTGGACAATTATATGTATATACTACATACTGTATGTGGAAATCCATACACAGGCATTCACTTTTCTTGGGGTTAAACAGCAGAAACATCAACTTCAGAATTGCCAAGCACGGTCTTTGTTCATTATAGGCACCTGTCACACCATTCTTTTCAGAAACGTTTCAAACACTATAGCTCCAACATGCTAGGAATCCTCTGATTTCCAGCCTTCATTTATACTCATTCATTTTTGTCTCAAGAGTCAATTTTAGCTTTTAATCTCAGTTCCTATTTCTTTCCAGATTAAATTATGTATATATGTTTCCTTGCACTCGACTTTGTTTTCCTCTTTTTCTAACAGTTCATTTTGTAAAAACCATTCTAGTTATGACTGTTTTCTACTGCATTACACTTTTGTAGTCTTTATAATACTGATAAACTTGAATGTTATTATTTCCTTAGGTGTTCAAGAGGTCTGATCTTTTCAGTAGAGTCCTCTACCATAAGCCTCCTTTGTGTATATTGATGTATTTTTCCATAGAGTATTGTGCGGTTTTTTTCATCTTCATGATTTTCTCACATGTTCACTGCCTAAAGACTTTGATTTCATTGTACCTTCTCTCAATAGCAGTTTCATCTGTCCTCATTTGAAAGACTACCAGAAGATTCTTCTCTCTTCTCCATGGGACATTTTTCAGTCATCTAACGTACTCACCTGATATGAACTGCAACTGCATCTCTTATTCCTCCATTCTCTCGTCTATGAACTCTGCTAGTTGGCACTCCCAGACATAGATAGCTCACAAAATGCATAGTTAATGCACTTTGCATTTAGGCATCTCCATTTTCTTTGTCTTTCCTTAAATGTCCTATGCTGTTGCAGTTGGATTTTATACTTCTACATCATCTGAAATAAAGGAAAAGATAGCAGAAGTAATTTGGCCTCCTTTGAAGTCAATAGCAAAATTGCCATGGCATAACTTCCTTCAAAAAGGACTAATTGAGATGCAAGGTCAAAGTCTGGAATTGTTTTCTAGAACTAGAGGAGATATGAGTCCAAAACTAATGCAGTGCTAAATCTGGTACTTGAAGGTTTGTCTCCTTATCTCACTAATTCACTTTAATTACTGGATTTGTCATATGCAGTATTTATTCAGAAGTGTGTGTGTGTGTGTTTGTGTTCACGCAGGTATACATATGGAGAAATCGATAACTGAGTTATTTTCTTTTTGCTGCCAGTCTGCAGTATTAAGTGATTCCCTTTGTCATAGTGTCTTAGTACATCCCAGCTATTCCCACGGTAGATTCGAATGGCAAGTTGGAGAATGTTTTGCTTGTTTTACAAGGGAAAGTGAGGCACTGTGAAAATAAATCACTTCCAGTGTTACTCAGGAGACTCATATCAACTGGAAACTTAGGCCATAAACCTGGAGAACCAAACTTACGCTATAATTGCAACACATCCTCCAATTGATTCTGAATTGCTTTAGTTTTGACATTATAACATTGCTTCCATAACACAATATTGTCTTTACAGTACCTATTGGTCCCCCTGCTCTTTTAATTCAATTTAGTAATGTTTACTTGAAAAAACTACAAGAAGTTATTCACAACATCATTTTAAATGATAATGTGCATAATAAAGTCTAATATGATGCTTGTGGCAATTTCTCACCGGAACATAAGCATCAGAGTAGCACTAACTATCTTTCAGAAACACATCTAATAATAATAAACTAAATTTTCAATTTTTATTAAAAAAAATATATAGCAATTAGCTACGTGTAAGCTGAGTTCTAAGCCCGATATATTATACTAAATATAATTCTAACATTTGACTGTTTTCTTAAGTTTTGCTATACAGATATTTATGGGATCATTATGTCCTGCTCGTAATTGAAAACACTGAGGAGACAAAGAATTCTCACATCCGTAGGACAGTAAATCAAACTGTGTTGTTTGAATGCTTCTTGAGGTTAATAAATCACTAGGGAGAGTCCACCCCAAAGACCTAATGTCTACAAAACAACCAGTTGGCTTCCTTAACATCTGATATGAAATCCATGAATGTCTTTGGTGTTCTATTCCTTTCCACAGAGATGTCCACGTTCTGCTAGGAATCTTTCTCAATAAAGACAAACTAGAACAGAAGTGATATACTTTACTAGCCACAGAGTTAATATACAATATTTTCAATTTGTTCTAGTTCATTTACTGTGATTATTTTTTCAAATGAGGATTTAGCTACTGTGTTTTGTGCTTAGGTCACTGTCTTCTTTTTCTCCCTCTTTTATTTATTTATTTATTTTTCTTTCTAGATTCTGAATTGGGAAGGCATCCAGAAATTCCACTTGTGCAAGATAAGACAGCTGAAACCTCCTAGGGAGCCTACCAGGCACAGTTGCTATTCTTGCAACCTCTTCTCAATTCTTACCTTATCAAAACAACTGCTCTCCGTTCACACCTAAGGGCTGCTGTGCTGCAATGTAAAGAACTCAGGAGCTGAGATCGGACCGCTCTTTCTTGGTAGAGAGCTTCATATTTTATTATTTTGTGCCAGAGCTGATTGCAGTGATTCTGTTCACAATGAATTTCAGATACTATACTGAACTCCATCATTTTGCAAAGGTTTTTGACCAGTAACACAGATAGGTGAAAGAACTGTCAGCAGTACGAATCATCCGATAAAATCACTCGACCTCACAAGAAATGAAAAGCAGTGTTTTTTAAGTGCAAACTAAGGCAAATATCATACACAGTCTCAGTAAATGTTTGCTGTAAAGCATATCGGGAGCCATAGGGAAGCTATTAAAAATGTAGATTTAATTTCAAAAGGAGTTCCAGTGAGATTTTCATTTTTCACATTACAGTCCCAGCCATACAGGAAATTGCACTTGCTGAAGTTGAACTCTGCTGTGAAAATGCTGGGAGTAGAGTTGTCTCCTGGAAGATGGAATAAGTATTCCTATTATGGAAGCAAGTTTAGAGTTTGAACTGCAGTGCCACATACAGGTGAGCGCTCTTCTTGCATTCTGTCTGAGAAAAAAAGCACCCTGCTAGGTCCAGTGACCCTAAATTAAGATTCATCTCTAGCTTCTCGGTTCAGCTACTGTACTGAAAACTATCAATCATTTGCACTATCTGACTCTCATGTTTGTAAATGCTGCCTAGATAATTTGCTGATGGGTGCATTAGCAATATCTATGTACAGTGCCACCAGGGACTCCTTTATGCCAGGAAATCCTCCTCTGAGAAGAAGCAGTCAATATCCAAAATCCAGCCATAAAACTTACAAATAAAAACAAACAACATGGTTGAGACAAAATTTTGGACCTTGCACATGCAGACCAGCAAGAGAGGAGAAACTCATTCCTCACCCTACCATTGAGACAGGGCCTGAAGAACTGAGCTGCAGGCTGATTTACAGGACTGCAGGTTTTCAGACTCTCCTGTCTTTTTTAGAACTAATTGAGGGGCAGAGGTGACTGATTTTCAAAGCCTACTAAAGACACAAACATTAGTTGTGTGTTAGTGGAGCTCAAAACAGTGTTTAATGAGCCAGAAAGAAAGATAAATTGCTGACCACTTTGAAGACTATAGTAGCTACAGTGAATACGTGTCTGAAACATTTGTCATTAATTAGGCGTCACTTACCCCCTGGATGAGACCAGTGCCATTCTGGGCATCATAAAATCCATGAACTGCCGTATATGCCTCCAGAATTTGATAATCCAAATGAATCAACTCGACAAAACCCTCTTTCAACCTGTTAGAGCTATTGATTCATCTGGATCTATAACTTGTTATTAAATTTTCATTCTCAATAAAGACAGTTGATTTATATTAAGAAAAAAATAAGAGGAAAGATGGTGTGCAGCACACAAATATCCTATAAAGGAGTTCATGGCACACAGGGAGAAGCAAAAGAGATTACAAGGTCATGTTCATGTTTCTATTTTACCTAGTATGGTATAGAATTCCACTGATTTTGTGGAAGTTATGGTTTCTGTCTTGGTGTCTCCATGGGCACCCTATTAAAGAGGCAGGAAAGAATAAGCTACTCACATATCAGAGGCAATGCATCCCAATTTAAATCTGTGTTTCAAGGATAAGTAAATTCATCTTCTAGAAATGAAACACTGTTACTTCATAGCATTGTAACCAGAAAAGAAACAAACAAACAAACAAACAAGCAACAACAACAAACAAACAAAAAAGGACCTGCACACAACCTACTCTCCTAATTAGACTTTCCTAATCCTGGCCCTTCCCCAGCATTCCTTAATACTGCAGGGAATAAGGGTAAAACTCTTCCTATTGTGACCTCTCTCTGAATGCCCTTTCAAGGTCTCTTCCAGTTAGGAACTAACATACAAGATCAGATTCACCAAATGCCTCCAGTGGTCCTATTGCACCTGCTGCCTTACAGGTTTATCCAATGTGGGTATTTGTCCAGGTGACACAGGGACAGTGGAATGCTGCTTTCTCTCCCTACCTTGTGCAAAAGGTAATTTGACAGGACCAAGGACTTAGGTTCCAGAAACTTCCCCCTAAAGCCAAAAAGTCCTTGGGAAGGATCCCAAATAACTAGGCTTTTATTTTTTTATTTTTTTATTTTGTGTGTGTGTGTGTGTGTGTGTGTGTGTGTGTGTGTGAAGGAGAAACCTCATGTTTTACAGAAGTGCAACAGAGACATCTAAGTCATCATATGTTCAAACGGCAAACAGGCTACGGCATAGGCAATACTTTACTGTACCCTGGGTAGGTAATCTTATTCTGGGGAACCAGAGGGGCACAGAGTCTGCTCTAGGCTCAGGGCAGAACAAAGTAAAGCCTAGCAGCAGCCTGGTGTACCAGTTCCTGTTGGCCATGCCAGACGTACCTCAGCTGTAGCCGACAACCTGGCACTGAGGCTCGATTAATCAAGAGAGGTTATATAATAAGCACAGAATTTCAGCCAGAAAAATTCCAACATATCTGCACACAAAACCCTCATTGTTCAGTCAGGTCACTTCTGTTCTGCACTAGCTACTTTTGTGAACAATTTTTCAGCTTATCCTCAAACAGTGTCTGTCCTTGATCATTTAATCAGTATTTAAAGCTGTGTCTGTGATGTTATTGATCCCACTTGTGCTTCCAGCATGTGTTTCGGTGGAAAATCCAGCACAGAGGAAAAGCGCAGTACACTTTCTCAGCATTCACAAGAAGAAAAAGACGCATTTTTCTCCTTTTGGGTTTTACTGTTTGTTGTATAATCTCTATCGCTTTCATATACTTTCAATAGATGGCATTTGAGATCAATGAAATGTCTGAGCTTCACTCTGGCTATTAATCATTTTCAGTCGCCATTTATTGCTTCATATATTACAAACAACATAAGTTATTCCTTAAACCTCACCAGGTAGCTGAGGACTGCAAATTTCAAACCTAACTCTGAGAGACAGATTCACTGATGGCAATACCCATGTTGTCCCATATAACAGTAAGTAATAATAACAGCACTGTGCTTTCCACCTTCAGATTTCAAAACCCACTATAAAACGCATTAAAGACAAATGAACCTTGCTTCTATAGATGAAGGAGGGAAGAAGGTGAGGGTACGGATTAGAAATATCTGTGAAGATCCCCTCCCATCTTTTTTCTTCCTTTCTGGGAAAGCAGTATAAAGAACCTGATGGATAATACTTGTCCTTGTTGTCATTCTGGCACAAGACAGAATTCACTTTCTTCTGCCAAACGTATTCTAGGTTTATCCACTCTATTAAGTTATCTTTAACTTTGCTTTATTGTTTAAAACACTTTATCCAAATTAGCCACCCAAATTCTGAGTTATTGTGTTTTCTACAATTTAATAATGATCCCTCATGCTGAGTATATTTCTGCACGGAGAATAGGTCTATACTATTAGTGACAGCTATTTTGTGTTATTTCAGCACATGATTGCAATGGGCACTGCCCAAAAAGAAGAGGTGAAAAAGCCTGCATTCAAACTTCCCTGATTTTCAACAAAACATGCTACATTTCCATTAGGATTACATAAGACACTGTATCCTCCTTCCAAGTACCTGTGTCNCTCAAACAGTGTCTGTCCTTGATCATTTAATCAGTATTTAAAGCTGTGTCTGTGATGTTATTGATCCCACTTGTGCTTCCAGCATGTGTTTCGGTGGAAAATCCAGCACAGAGGAAAAGCGCAGTACACTTTCTCAGCATTCACAAGAAGAAAAAGACGCATTTTTCTCCTTTTGGGTTTTACTGTTTGTTGTATAATCTCTATCGCTTTCATATACTTTCAATAGATGGCATTTGAGATCAATGAAATGTCTGAGCTTCACTCTGGCTATTAATCATTTTCAGTCGCCATTTATTGCTTCATATATTACAAACAACATAAGTTATTCCTTAAACCTCACCAGGTAGCTGAGGACTGCAAATTTCAAACCTAACTCTGAGAGACAGATTCACTGATGGCAATACCCATGTTGTCCCATATAACAGTAAGTAATAATAACAGCACTGTGCTTTCCACCTTCAGATTTCAAAACCCACTATAAAACACATTAAAGACAAATGAACCTTGCTTCTATAGATGAAGGAGGGGAGAAGGTGAGGGTACGGATTAGAAATATCTGTGAAGATCCCCTCCCATCTTTTTTCTTCCTTTCTGGGAAAGCAGTATAAAGAACCTGATGGATAATACTTGTCCTTGTCATTCTGGCACAAGACAGAATTCACTTTCTTCTGCCAAACGTATTCTAGGTTTATCCACTCTATTAAGTTATCTTTAACTTTGCTTTATTGTTTAAAACACTTTATCCAAATTAGCCACCCAAATTCTGAGTTATTGTGTTTTCTACAATTTAATAATGATCCCTCATGCTGAGTATATTTCTGCACGGAGAATAGGTCTATACTATTAGTGACAGCTATTTTGTGTTATTTCAGCACATGATTGCAATGGGCACTGCCCAAAAAGAAGAGGTGAAAAAGCCTGCATTCAAACTTCCCTGATTTTCAACAAAACATGCTACATTTCCATTAGGATTACATAAGACACTGTATCCTCCTTCCAAGTACCTGTGTCTTACCAGCATCTTCTTATTCCATGGATTATTTCCCTTTGAATTTTAGGAACTATACTTTAATAATGAAAGAATTGATCGTTTGTGCTCATTGTAACTTGAAAGAAGAGGATCAGAAGAGCAAGAACTGGTTTCTGCTCTTTATGCACGACTGACTGAATTGTTTCCACATTTCCAGTTTAATCTAAATTAAACTTGTATAACTTCAAAGGATGATGGAAGAGATGCAGGACTGAAAGTAAGACAGCTCTTACAACATGTTCTTGAAAGTTTCAGAAAGTATTACTGCTCTGCTCCCCCTGCCCTTTATTTTCCTACCTTACAGAAACAAATCTGCACAGCAAAGTCTTGCCAAACCTCTTCACAACTGAAGAACAGAATCTCCATATATCTGATGAATGCATATTAATCAAATACTGATTTCTATTCTAACTACTCAAGAAGGTAGCATGAATAACAATTTTGAGTCAAACCAGGGACCCAGTTAGTTTAGTATGCTCTCTCTGCTCCTGGCCAATGATGGATGTTTAAATAAGAATATAAGAACGTAGGATGTACAGAATGATCCTTTCCCACTAATAGAAATCCACAGTTAACTGCAATTACAAAAAGACCTTTGTTGTCTAGCAAACTGAGAATAGCAGTCTGGAAAGATAATTCTCCAAATGACTCCTCTTTGGATTGCCTCATGCCCTTAAGCAATTCAGAAAGGTTGTGACTCAGTTAACAAGCTGGTATGAAAATATCCATCAGACTTTGCAAGTCTATAAGGACTGGATTCCTTTATATAGCCATGTATCACTGCAGCATAGCTTATGACACAATAGTCATAAAATCTTCTACCAGCAATAAGGGTAAAATGTGCCATGAAAAGTAGTTTAGAGATGCTTTCCCATCTTGAAAACCAAATAAGTAAATGACTTTGAAAATTTATTATCCGGGAAACACTGTATAGCATAGAAAAGGCAAAGACAAGGCAAAATTATGTGGCTGTACTAAAGTCACTTTTCTTTATGCTCTACTAAAAAATAACAAAAGAGCTAATGAGCAACATTGCTGCAGAGAACAGCATGAGCACCTTTCAAATGAATGCTTAATGAAAATTATTACTAGCAATCTTGTAGCATCAAAACAGACAAGAAAACTAGCTTTGTATTGAAACAAAGGTTTTCCTAAGATCTAATACATCCAGAATTATTTACACTATCTACTGGAAACATGCTATACATTCTTTCTTCTTCAGAAAGTAATAAGATGGATGAGTTTTTCTTTATTTGTGAATAGGTTTAAGAACCCCCAAGGTATTACACAGTTATGATTTGGAGACATTATTTATGATGTTATGTTAAAGAAAGAATTCTGAATCCACCATTAATCTCTTATTTTACCCTAGTCTGCCATCATACTGTTACATCAGTTTTACGTAACTACATCAATCACTTATTTTCAAAATCTGTAAAATAAAAGCATCATTCAGCAGAAAAACTATACCCCATGTTATGACTCCTAATTTCTATTTGTTCTTCTAATAGCATCATAAGAGGAAAAATAAAGAAAACTAATTTACTCTGTGAATTGTACATATTAGTGGAAAATCATGCATGAGTTTCCTTGCCATATTCCACCAAATTGCACATTATCCATCAATAACATTACGCAGTCATGTGAAATATTAAATAACAGGTTGGCTGCTTTCCATGAATTCCATTACATTTTTCTTTCGTACTTAAAAAAAAAAACAACAAAAAAACTTGCACAATTTTATTGAGTAGAAAAGGCCAATCAGAAAATATCAGACCATCCAATAATGTTCTTCACTACTTCAAACAGAGCAGAGATTACATAAAGGAGGTTTTTTGCTTCATTCTTCTGCTTTGTTTGCTACTTGATATGGTGATAAATGTTTTTGTAAAAACTGCCAAGCACCTTTCAGATTACAAAAATGTATTTTGCTCATTATAAAATTATATCTCCTTCAAAAACTGTCACGTAGACCTTAATACTTGAGGAGACAATTCCTCTTATTGCTCTGAATGTTATGATCAAGGATTATATTATCCACTGCACTCAGTTTTGCTCAGAAAATGTAAGAATGGTCAAAATTTGATTTTTAAACATCCCTTGCCATATTTTTGAAAACACTGCTTGATCAGCACCAAGGAAATAGTTCCTTACTGAAATCTAAGCATTAAGGTATAAGGCAATATTCTCATCACATGTATGTATAGAAAAGCTGAATAGAACAGGTGGTTTGTTTCATTTTCAGAAACTATTTTTTCTAAAATACTTGTTTCTCAAAACAATAACTTTGTGAGTACAGGAATAATGTGGCAGAGGAAATGTATTCCACTTAATTTTATTACAGCAGAATCTCTGCAAAAACTGGAGAAGAAAATCTCTCTTTCCCAGCCTTTTAAGAGCAGCATGACAGCTAGTAAGTAGCATGACTGTGATCACAACCATTTGCGATATGTGGTCTGACTCGGTTCACAGTAAATCACAGGGCTGTAATATTGCTGTGCAAGCTCATTCATAACATGTACTTCCTAGAATATTCTTTCCCAGGTCAATGGACTCATATTGCTTCCACTGTCTATTAGGTGTCAGGAAATTCAACCTATAAATCCATCCCTCTAAGTATAATTTATTTATAATTTGCCTTATGAAAGAGGAATAGCAGCAGGCAAGTTAAAGAGAAGGATACTCCATTCTTACAGCTGTCAAGAAAGTGGTCCAGACCATGAATAATCAAACTCAGAAAAGAAATTCAATCATGTTCATACTGAGGCTCTCAAATTCTGAAAGTTAAAAAAAAATAAAAAATCAGAAGAAAGCTTTAACATAATTTCATCAGAACTGGAGAAAAATTAGAGGCAACAAAAGCATGAAATTTTCTGCTAAGTGTGAAAGCTCAGGTTGGTTGTCAGATGTTGGACGGTGAATTCAATTAATAATAATGGACCGTCAGTAATATTATTAAAAAGTAAAAAGCCTGGACCAATTCCAGAATTTATTTCTTCCTATCTTCCCGAAGTTATGAATTTATCCAGAGTAGAAAGACATAGGTACGCTGGAGTTAAGATTGAAAAAGAGTGCACTTTTCTAACTCACAGTTTTGCCAACATTTCTCCCTCTGTCCCAGTTTGCAGAAAGGGATTAAGAATGCCTGCTCATTGTTCCTATAGTACTCTGAGAGGTACAAAAGACAAATAAATACTAAATTTCATTTGGAATAAAGTTTGAAAAGTAACTTGTATTTCATTGTGCATCAGTGAACCTTAATGTGAGTTACTCTGCACAGGTCTGTGAATGGAAACAATGTTATGGGGTAGGAGAAATGCCCTGCGGCTGAGTTGGTTTATAAAGTACTATACTGTATGCTATATATACTTTATATATATACATATATACATCTACTTAGAAAAGTGTGTATATATATATATTTCTCAGTACCATAAGCAGTAGATAACACTACTTAAAACATTGCTTTAATTAACCCCCAGATTTATTGTTACAGCTCTTGTTTTCTGCTGTCATGGCTTGTGTAACCATAGTATGCTCAGTGAAACTAAGCTGAGTCTCAGGGCTACCAGCCTCCCTAGATGTCCAGTACCCAAAGTCAGAATTGAGATTCTTCATTCTTTCCAAGTAAAGCATGAAACACATTTTGTTTCAACTCAGGAACACTGCATACAGTATGTAACTGTCCCCTTAATCCATATGAAAGTGACAAAACTCAGCAACGATATTGATGGCTGTCACAGGCTTTTGCAGTGGACCAAGCCTTCCTTCGAGGCACCTATTTTTATCAGCTGTTTTACTTCTTAAGATAGATCATATTCCCATTAACAGGGAAAATGTTACCTTTAGATCAGGCTTTATTGTTGAAAACGTCACAGGTAAAGGACTCCAAGACAATACAACAAGATTTGCAAGCAAAACCTTTCATCATAAACCCCTCCAAAAAGAAGAAAATTAGCATTTCAGTTCTTATTAAGTAGAAATCCTGGATAACATCCAGTAACCAAACTCGAGCAGAAAAACTGCAGCTTAGTATTTTCACTTCAAGGGATGGAGCTTTCCCACTCCTGCCTGCCTTCCTGCGGGGCAACTCAAGGCAGGAGCACTGTCTCGGTTCGTGCAGCAGAGGACACTATTTCACACATCATCACCACTCGGGCAGCACTGCGAAAACAGCCCCGCTGCCATCAAGCCCTGGCTGCTTTCCACATACGAAAGAGAGGTTACATCAAATTGGAGGTGAAAGGCCGTGATTGCTAAAATGGAAATTATCAACACATAATTAGGAAATACTAGGAAAAATGCAATAATAAAGGGATTGAACTGGATTTGTGTTGACAATGTGCAGATTCCTTGACCAGCTTTGCGCTGTGCATTAACATCCTGAAACTTCCCTGCTCTTCCTTTACCTCCCCATCCCCGCTGAAACCCGAGACAAAAAGCGAACTGCCACCCTCTGCTCATCAAATCTGCAGCCATCTCTGTGTTCTGAACACAAAAGGCATGGTTGTACTCTGAATTTCCTGCAACTCAATCAGGTGATTCTGAGTACAAGCATGGCACAGATGCATGAAAATCTAGGAAAAAAAATGCATTTATAAAGGTTGTTAAATCATTTATGCCATGCTACTTGTTTCAGTGCTTAACTTAGCACATCAAGGGAACTATTTAATTAAGTTTAGTTTGAAAGATCCCAGCTATTAGGATGTTATAAAAGGATTAGGAAATATAATCATATTCTCAGTTGAGGCTTTAATACAACCAAGTAATGCTGAACTGTCTGCCTTCAAGTAGGAAGCTCAAGGGTACATTCATTGTTGCCTTTGCAAATAAATAAATAAATAAATAAATCATAAAAATTCTGGGTGATCCAGAAATTAAGTTTTAAGCAAGTTTTTACACATTGCCCCACATTTCAATCAGTCATTATGCATAACATTCATATAAATTTGATTATCAAATTGACAAATTTGATCAATTGGTTTGTATCTTTGGAGCAAAGTCACATCTTCTGGAACAGGACGGTAACTAAACAACAGAATGAAAAGTTNGAAATTATCAACACATAATTAGGAAATACTAGGAAAAATGCAATAATAAAGGGATTGAACTGGATTTGTGTTGACAATGTGCAGATTCCTTGACCAGCTTTGCGCTGTGCATTAACATCCTGAAACTTCCCTGCTCTTCCTTTACCTCCCCATCCCCGCTGAAACCCGAGACAAAAAGCGAACTGCCACCCTCTGCTCATCAAATCTGCAGCCATCTCTGTGTTCTGAACACAAAAGGCATGGTTGTACTCTGAATTTCCTGCAACTCAATCAGGTGATTCTGAGTACAAGCATGGCACAGATGCATGAAAATCTAGGAAAAAAAATGCATTTATAAAGGTTGTTAAATCATTTATGCCATGCTACTTGTTTCAGTGCTTAACTTAGCACATCAAGGGAACTATTTAATTAAGTTTAGTTTGAAAGATCCCAGCTATTAGGATGTTATAAAAGGATTAGGAAATATAATCATATTCTCAGTTGAGGCTTTAATACAACCAAGTAATGCTGAACTGTCTGCCTTCAAGTAGGAAGCTCAAGGGTACATTCATTGTTGCCTTTGCAAATAAATAAATAAATAAATAAATAAATCATAAAAATTCTGGGTGATCCAGAAATTAAGTTTTAAGCAAGTTTTTACACATTGCCCCACATTTCAATCAGTCATTATGCATAACATTCATATAAATTTGATTATCAAATTGACAAATTTGATCAATTGGTTTGTATCTTTGGAGCAAAGTCACATCTTCTGGAACAGGACGGTAACTAAACAACAGAATGAAAAGTTTGGGATTACTTCTCTTCCTATTCCAAGCTGCTTTCTGGCAACAAAAAAATATCTGACACCTCAATTTTCTTAAAAGTAATGCTATACGAGCGTTTTCTTGGGCTCCTCTGTGCTTAGTCTTTGCTTCTCTTCAAATTTGGCTACGTCTACTCACAAAGGTTCTGCTCAGCCAAAACAGTGAGCAGACCTCACATTCACAGGTCTCTCTCTTCAAAACTTGCCATGAAATGTCATGATATTGCTTGCACGGTTTTTTTGCTACAAAATCAGAAGCATCTATCAATGCTCTGTTGTGCAATGAATGGTACAAATACACTGAGAAAGAAGGCTGCCTAGTTACATGGATTCCAGCTTAATTACAACACCATTAAATACTTCACCATTAATTATGTTATTAAACTCACATTAGAGAGGGTGAAAAAGAACAAAATGATTGCAGTTGAATATATTCCTCATTATCCTTTAAGTTCAATCACTTTATATTATGCACGCCTATACATTTATGACCACTCATCTGCTAGGTATAAAAAGTTCTAAATCATCCATTCATACTCATAAATACTTTGTGATAAGGATTCAAATAAACTAGGTTATATATCCCAACTCCCAGCTCAGGCCTATTAAAAAACATAAAGACATTTATGAAGCGTTTGCTTCCTGGGTACCATCAGCAGATATAGGAATATGTTCTCCTTTTAGAACCTGAGCTATCTTGGTCATCTTTGGTAACTAATAAAATTTCTACTTAATAAATCTAACTCCCATTTACTTCAAGGATTGTATTGTTAAAATTCAAAAATCCGAATCAAATAGGTTCTTATTTAGGGAACCAAGGGCACATCACAGAGAGAAGAGTTGCACTCTGAACCTACTGAGACATAAATTACATCTGTGTTTAGTAGAAATGGGATACTAATTTCTAGCTGTGAGAGGGAAGCACCCATTAACTGTACTGTGAAAAATCTGAACTCATCCCTTTAAAAAAAATAAAATAAAAAAATATTTAGGCAAAAAAAATCTTTCCATGAGAAAACATTCATGGAAATAATTTATTCAGGTCTTTAACTATCTCACGGAACTCACAGGTACTATTTTTGAGTTACTGTAATTTGGGATGCTATTTCTTGCTTTTGAAAGGTTTATGCTTCACAGAAATAAGAAAACTTGCCTCTCTTCTTTTACAGAAGGCACAGCTGTGAGTTTCACAGCAAAATGAATTAAGGACACAAGAGAAGCATCTTTCCTTTTGTCTTGCAATGTGTCAGGCATACCCCAGGCATATAACAAATAATAAATAAAATAACAGGGTAAGAATGGCTGTGATGAGAATACTATTACCATACTCTGGATTCTCCGTCATGCTCTTTCGTCTCACTGTTGGCAGCCCACTTGCCAGTTCACATCACAATTTGACAAAGATCTGCCAGGATATCATCTACACATGAGAACAAGAAACTCAGTGTATACATGTGCATATATATATATAGACACACATACTCATCCACACAAACCCATATATATTATTAATTTGCTCTCCGCATGGGTACATCTCAATAAAACCTTTGAATATAGCTTGTGATTTCTGGCCAGTGTAGGAAGAGAGTACAAACAACAACATTCCTTTTCAACATATTCTTAACCTGTCTCCTGATAAAATGGGGGATATAAGGAAGGTGAAATATGTATCCAGTTTCTCTTGCTCTAATCCTTTGCATATATACAGTATAAGTTGATAGGAATCTAAACTGAGGACATCTGCTTGTAGTAACTATTATCTAGACCTTAGTGGTGTGCTATAGATAGAATGATGAATATAAATTGTATTATAAATCCTGGTACTACCCCAGTATGGCATCAATAGAGTTAAACAGCCTAAAGTGCTGTGATTGCTCCACCTTTATATTTCATCTGACAGTTCTCTTTCTCTCTCTGGATTGTCATGTAGCCCTTTTGCTTTGTCTGTTCACATTATACAGTAGCTTTTCTGGTGTCACTTTCAATTTTTTCCATAGAAATGCATTCTCTGTGATACTTTCAAATTTGTGCACAAGAGACTTCCTCAGGCTCACTGTTGCTTTGGAACACTTACCTTTATGCATAAATAATCAATATTAATAATATAGATTAATAAATAAAATGCCATCCCAAAATAGTAAGGGCATTTACAAAGTTAGCTTTCACAAGACATACCTTAATAGACTACCAACATAAAATTTCCTCCATATAGACTTCTAATTTCTCCCACTGCTTCACTGGTTTCAGTGTTTCGATTGGTAAGTGGAGGAATTTACAACATAAACTGATAATGACAATGGTTTTGATAAGGAAATAGATCCAGATTTGCAAGAAAAGACTATACCTGTCCTTAGGCATGGGCATAGAAAGAAACCACTACTGCATGTAGACTCTAGTAGTATAGAGCATAATATTGCAGGGATAAGGACTTGGTTCATGTTTTAATATTAAAGGACCATTAGTAGATGATCTTTGAATTCCTTTTCAACCCAGGTTATTCTGTGATTCTATGGTACGATTCCACAAAATATTCGGTATGAGAATATTCAGGTTCTGCCACTGAAAAAATAACTTTTCCTTGAATAACTCTTTAGTGCCCCTCCTCTTTCTCCGGACATTGGATATGATTAGAACTGACACCCACACTTGTGTGTTTGAATAGCTCTATTCAGTGTGAGGTTACAGTTTACATGTCAACTTCCCAGACCTAAAAAATGCGAAACTCTTGATTACATTTGTCAGCCCATCCTGAGGTTTTATTTCATTATGAGATATATTGAGAAAGAAACATTGGGTACTTGATTTTTCTCTTTGTGATCTGTTCTAAAACATTTTTTACAAAAGTTACTGAATAACATAAACACCCACTTACCTCCTAAGGATTTATATATCTATATCAGTAATAGCTTATAATACAGAAAAGTCTGCTCTAAGAACTTTGCACAACTTTTCTCTCATGTCAACATACAGTTTAAGTCTCTTTGATTTTAAAATATATAAACCTAATATAAACAAAAACGCATGAGAAGAATGATATGATCTATATTCTTTCCACTGAAAATTTGAACATTTAAAATGAATGAATTCTGAAAGGAACAGCTTTGAGTGTTATTGACTGAAAAAGCAGATGGTGCAAGGCTACATTAGTGTCACAGAGCATTACCTTCATGCTTAGGAGGAGAGACGGCATCTCAGTGGTGCACTACTTTTCTCATTGCTTTCTAGGTGGTTCAAGTCATAAAACAAACAAAAAAAATACCCTGTTTCTTACTGAAGCAATGTACTGAAGAAATTAATGCACCTTTGATTTACTTTTTGCATATGGATTGCTTCTCTGGGGGAAGATTCAGCTTAAGGCTGATAAGTCATTTAAGTCTCACCTAAAACCTTAAAATAGAGTGCAAGTATGACTTAAATTATGCATGAACCTTTAGCTAGCCTTTGTGGAAGGGTAAACTTTAACCAGGTCTCTTTAGCCCCAAAGCATTAGCCTTAACCTGTTTTCAGTTATAAGGGAGATGAAGATCCAGCAGATGAAGTCACCTGTCATTTTCAACTCTCTTTCCAGAGGCCCAAATCTTTTTGCAGCCATATAAAACCTGCTTATAAAAATAGAGTTATCCCAATCCTATTATAACAAAAGAAGGAAATCTGTCCCAGCCTAGAGTGATGCCTATGAGGGTCACAGTGGGCTCCCCAAACCCACTGCACAGCAGCCGGAGTGATGCTAAGAGCCAGCCACTTTCTCTCTTGCCCAGGCAAGTCTTTTTACCAGAAAAATCAAACATATAAACAGTCCAATAAAAAGGCACTAGCAGCTGAAGTCTTTCAGTTTGTTCAGCCTTGGGCAGAGGAAGCTGAGGAGCAGCCTCATGGTGACTTACAGCTACTCACAGGGAGCAGAGGGGCAGTGCTGAGCTCTGTTCTCTGTGACAGCAACAAGACCTGAGGGAACAGAATGGGGCTGAATCGAGGGAGCCTCAGGTTGGGCTGTGCACCAAAGGGTGGGGGGCATGGAACAGGCTGCCCAAAGCAGTGGTTATGGCACGGAGCTGCCAGAGTTCAAAGAGCATTTTGACAGCTCTCTCAGACATACAGTCTGATTTTGGGTGGTGCTGTGAGGAGCTATGCTTTGGACTCAACGATCCTTGTGGGTCACTTGTAACTTGGGATATTCTATGAGTCTATTCATCACAGAAATTTACTTCATAAAAGTAAAATTATTTTTATGAACTACATTGTTTTCAGTTCACATAGCACAAGATATTTTGACAGAGAGACTGGGAATATTAAGTGTGTACCATTTTCTGGCTGTACTTCAGGTCACTCTTGCCTCTCATACTGTTGCCCATCTTCTGAAGCAGACAGAAACAGACAAAACTACTCTGGCCTCCCTGTGCGAGTGTGACAAACACAGAAAATGTTCCCACTCCACCATTTTCATCATCATTAATTTTCACCTTCTTTGATAAAGACTCCTCTGGCCAAAGCTCCACATTCAGTCTGTGTAGGCATTCCCTGGGGTTTTCTGTTCAGCCAGACAGTGAACATGTGTCTGAATGACACCTCCTGAGGAAGCAGCAAGAAGGGGTGGGAAACCTCACAAGTCTTCAGTTGGTGTAAATGCTGCTGCCTCATCAAGGTTAGAATAATCAATACTCAGCTGCCACCTGAGGCTGGGCCTTGATCCAAGCACACACATCAGCCTATTGTATCATTTTGCCACTGTATCTTTGTGCCAGCTAAGCTGCAGAGAGTGCTGGGACTTGCCCTGACTAGGCCTGTATTTATCACAGCTTTCAGAAAAGAAAAACCTACAAACATTTCTATGGCAGCACAACTGCCTCTGGAACTGGGATGTACCTAGCCCAGAAAGCCCCTATCTGTAACCCAAAGACAAACAGGTGAGCTGACTCACAAAGAAGGAAGGCTCTGGAAATTATCTGGCACCATTCATCTTTCTGTGCAAGTTAGGGAGAGTAATGAGGCATTGGAACAAGCTGCCCATAGAGGAGGTGCAATCACTATCCCTGGAGATGTTCAAGAGCTGTGAAAATGTGGCACTGAGGAACATGGTAAGCAGGCATGGCAGGGATAGGCTGATAGTTGGACTTGGTGATCTTAGTGCTCTTTTCCAACTTAATGATTCAACAATGGTGGAGCATCACACGAGTCCAGTATTTCCATCATACCCATCTTTTTCATCATATTTGTGGAAACACGTAGAAACATCAGGAAGGAGAATTTCAAATTGGGGCATTATTTTAAAAGATCATTGATTGGATTTAGTTCCAGGAATGTGCTAATCTATGACTGGGGCAGAAAGAAAAACTAGTATTATTTTTAATGAAAATATGACTTTAGCAAAGCAAATAATAAACAGTAAAACTGAAATTAGCCACCAAAGAGAGCTCAACTGGGTTCTAAATGGTCAGTGGCTTCATTTACTTTGGCAAAAGTACTGAATGACTATGGATGTTTACAGACTTCAAACTTGCCGGTGTTCAAATGTTAGTACTTCTTTAGAAGAAGATGGCTAAGAAAATCTATTTGCTTGCCTTGTAAGATTTAAATTGATAACAGAAAAAAAAAATCAGATGAGACAGTGCTCCTATAATAACTAGTGAGTACAACACGATTCAGACTTGACGCACACAGTCCACGTGACAACACAAGATTGTGTCCATGCATATGCATAAAAGCATTATGGGCAGTCACAGTGAGTACATTTGGATGCTATTCTCACTATTGTTCTAATGAATGGAATGAAAACAATTCTCTTTGAAGCTGCAAACATACATGCTTTGAATAATCCATTCAGCTCCCTAGTCAAACTTGTAGATGAGTTTTGGAGTCCAAACACAGGCTGAAAGAGGTCCTCCTATTTAATACTGAAATGAGAGAAGGCAAGGAGAGAAAATTAGATCCCAGACATGCATTTCTGATAGGTCCAGTTACGATTTTGAAGATTTTGGAAGCTGGTAAAAGGTTGAAGAGCTGGAATAATGTCCTTTGAACAGACAATACTTAGGAGTATGTAATACAAGAACTTTTGTATCTCTGAAAAGAACTGTGCTTCAACAAATGCAAGTACTGTTACTATTACTATTGCCAGTTAATCCGTGAATTAATCTATCATGTACAAACAATCGGAGGAGAGACAGGAAACTGTATTTTTCCCTTTTTCAGTCAAGCATACTACAAGGCCGAAGCTACCTTTTGCTTTCTTTGTTCTTTCTGCATTTGTGTGGTCTTCTCTCATCTTCTGCAGAGGGTAAACTTGTGCAGGCTAAGCAGCACGATGACCACCAGTAAGTGCTAGCAGGCATTAACCCCCAGTAAGGCAATTTCAAAAAGGCAGAATTCACCTCACCCACTTTGGCATTCTGAAAGTCAGGCATATGGTATGACTGCCTTGTTTAGGCTGCCTTTTTATTGTCAGTAAGGAGAAAAATGCACTCAGAGAAAGTGATTAGGCCTGCCCACCTCAGGAAGGGATGCCTTACTGGTTGCAAGTGCTCATCTTTTTGCTAAAAGGTCAGCTATTACCTCTGTGTAAGTGATAAGGTTTGTTAATATACCTTTTATTTAAATTGCTATAATAAGAGCATTTAAAGGATTAATTTCTACTAACTTCATAAAATACATGCTTTCACTACTAAAGACCATGTTTTTCAGTGAAAACATGTACTGCAGATTTCAGCTGATGCTGAAATGAAGATCAGCACTGCGCTCTGCCTGCCCAGTACAAGTTCAAGTTTATACACAAGGGGATTTTAGGGTTTGAAACATTGGTACATATGGCACCCTGACTGCTCCTATATTGGTCAGATCAGAAGGTAAGGCTGTGTCACAAGGAAGTCCCATCTTATGCATCAAAAAATAAAATTAATCTTGAATTTTTATAAATGTAATGTTTCTTTTCCTGAAATGACAACTCAGACAAGCAGAAATAGGCTGGTTACTTGAGCAGAAATTAAATGAAAGAGTAAGAAGTGGCAGGTTTCCTCTTCTGTGTGGGTTAATGAGACCCCATAGGAAAGGAAGAAGGTGATTTTAACTGTTCTGATTAGCTTGACCTAAACGCCACTTCAAGATTCATACTCAGAAAAAGTAATTTAAAATGATCGAATTGATAATCAAATGCAGGCAGTTAACGTTAGACATTCTTAAACATCCTCTTCGCAGCATAGTTTCAACCTTATGTCGGCTTTTATTGACTAGAGTGTCCTGGGCTTCGAGGAAGTCCCACCAGCAATATTGCAAGTTCACAGACAGGATACTTTTTTCGGCACTCGTAAGTGAAGTCTTTAAATGGTCTGGATACAAATTCAGGACATTGTATCACCCTTTCTTATCCTTCCCTCCTCATCAACGATGCAACCTCTCTCTACGGGCATCCATTGCTTTTGCTCTCCGGTGAAATCTGTCTGGAAAGGATTTTGTTGAAAGCCTGCACTGCATGGGAGAGCACTGCTGTCCTAGAAACCTGCTGGGAATTTTCTTGTTATAGATGAGCACAGTCCATGCTAGATTTTTTCCCCATTGCTAGCTAGCTACTATTGATGGTGGTATTACTTCATTGCTGGTGGGGAATCTGACATTTTAATCAGGGTCTTCACATTCCAACCTAAAAGCTAAGGGAAAAATTAAAAAAAATCAACAAAAATAAAAGCACAAACGTATATTTGATTCATCCTTTTACCAAGAGAGATTTTCTCCTACAGATCCAGAGAAGTAAGATTTTTCAGATGATTGGAGGATGGATTGGAAACAGATTTCTATGAACATAAGTTTGAAGTGAAGCAAGCCTGAGCTGCAGGTTCTGCTATAATGAGAGTAGACTGGACAAATGAGAGGAAGATGCAAGACATAGTAAGGGATTTTGTACTTGCAAAGAACTCTATATATGTTAGAAAAATATTTGGGTGAGGGATATCAAATAGGAACAGCAGTTGGTTCCATTTTTTTTTATTAGTATGTAGCCTGAAGTCTTTTATAAGACAGAAAAGGAAAATCACACAACATCTCCTTAATGTGGTCATTGTCCTATTACAAATTAGTGAAGATCATCAAATCATTCATTCTACTGAAGGCCATTTCCCAGCTCTCAAATGCACAATGTTCAATCCAGTTAAAGCTAGGTCAAAATAAAGTGAGTAACTAATGGACTGAAACACTGCATTTTTTATAGAAAAGTTCCTGAACTCAAAAATTTATCTCAGATACAAGATCAAGTATAGCATTTTACTGAGAAGGACTTGAAAAATAGATTATGATGTATCCATGCCTGATTTCTTCTGGGAGAAAAAAAAATGTTAGGAAGAGATTATATGGATAAGGTGCAACAAAGACCAAGTCAAATCACAAAGTATGACTTAATAATCTTTTTCCTTCTATCATAAAGGTAGTAATAAAAAGATATAGTCACACCAAATACCATCCAAGTTGTATTTCAATATGAAAGCAACAACAAACAACCTGTAACCTATGTCAGTTTTAAAACTATATGGGCTCTGGCACACACTGCTATTTGCACATACAGTGCCAGGCTTACCAACAAGTGACTGGTGATATTTGTGTACCTTTGCATTTAAGATTCACTTGTGTTAGACATTTTACACTTACAAATGCAAATCAGGCACAGCCTCTTATTTCTGTTTGTCATTATCCTGACAGCGCTCTTCTGAGCTTCAGGCTAGCAATATTGGTATCACAAATGAGGGATCATAATTCTGCAGGGGTCCCAGGACATGTTTAGCACACATCGACATGCTCAGCTACAGGCAGACATTAGGTTGCTCTGCCAAGCCAGTGGGAGGCAAATGAAATCTCACTAGACAAGCCAGCAATTTGCTTTGCCTGGGGTTACAGACTGTGCAGAGTGCTCTGTGGACATATGCAGACTGGACACATCCATGAGCATGTAATTTCTCATTTCAGAACTGTTGCTCAACTTAAACAGCTTTCAGAAAAAAAAAATAATTCTGCTCTATTTGCCTTAATATTGCCTTGAAAACCAAAACTAACCCTAGAAATACATGGGAACTAGTGAGTAGAAATATGAATGTGTTTTTGATCCAGAATCAACAATGTTGAACTGATACAAACTACCGTGTACCCTTGGTACCCTGCATAAAAGAATACACTAAGAAAATGGCAAAACCAAAATCACAATAATGATGGTAGTGTTGGAGGAAATACCAAGCAACTCTGCAAAATAAATTTGCTTATCTTATTCAAAAGTAAATTTAAAATTAATTTGATTATTAATATATCTATCTCTACAGAAGTCTTAGCAGGGATAAAAAATATTCAGTGGAAACTGAGAACAGAATATTCACTTTCAAATACAGCAGAGATTTAACACCAACTACTGAACCAAGTAATGAGAAGTGTTGATTTGCTTTCTGAAGGAGATACTTTAATTAGAAGTGATTATTGGGCTCTGACATGTCTGTCAGTGTAGATGGTCACCTCTGCCTTCAAACTCCATGAAAATGAGAATTATCAGCACCTGTTCTCAGGACTGGATAATTTAGCAATTTCAGTCTTTGCTAAGCAACCAGAGTTCTAAAGCTCCACAAAGAGCTGGAAGTAGAGATGGTTATACTTATACTTTGGTATATTTGTGCAGATAATACATATCCATAATTTATATTGACACTTCCTTTGCTTTCTCAGATCAATGTGGTGATTATAGCTTATGGGTAAAACAAGAAAAATTATGCTTCACTTTGTCCACAAAATATAATAATAGCTTCACACAATACCTGACATCCTGAAAGAAGTGATGCCCTCTTCAGATAAAAACAAGTCAGGTCCTTCTCTCAAAAGGCAGCCAGAGATGAATTTTCAGTCATTCAGCACAAGAGTTCTCATCAGAATTGGCTTGATGCATAACTACATTATATATAGCCATGATACATTAAATTTAGTCTGAAAACATCAAACTATTAGTATACCTTGGGCTTAATTATGTATTATCTTCCTCAGTGCAAGAGAGCCTTCATGGTCCCAAAAGCTACTTTTATTGTTACAGATCTCAACCTGTAGCTATAAGATTTTCTAGGACATAAAAAAAAATCATCTTATTTTTAAGATGTGCTCCTCAAGAACTTAAGGCTATTTTTTTCCCCCACTCATTTCTAGCAATGAAAATAGAATGCTTTCTGGGTTTCATCTGCCCACATTATTTGTTGGAAAAATATCTTTTTCCTAAGTTTTATACTGTGAAAGAAATCTTTTGAGAAAAAATAAAAATAAAAATTGAGAAGGTCTACTTGAAATACTGCTGAAGCTTAGTTTTCCTCTCTTTAAAAAAGAATATATATATATTATATATTATTATTATATATATATTACTATTCTTTTAAAGAAGAGGAAGAGATATGCTTTCTTAGTCCCAGATAATGACCAAGTTGTTTGCTTACTTATTTGGGTTGGACTTTTGGATGTTTTGGGTAGTATGACTTAGAATCCAAAGGGATTAAAGTTATGATCACAGCAAGCTCTTATTTTTGGCAATATAAACACCTTTCTCTGTCCTCCCTTTAGCCCCTAAGCACTGACAATCACAGGTATACTGACACTTGACAGAACTATGAATGTGTGTTGGGCAAAGATAAGGGAAAGGATATGGTGAAGAGCTCTTCACTACTGTCAAAAAATATCTTTAATATTCAGTAAGTGAGAGGCCAAATTTTAATTATTAAAATTTTTCTGTCATCCAAACCAGATTTGTCCAGTCCACCTCTGGGCTGGGATTTATCAAGAGAAGACGCAGATAGTATTTAGGAATGAGGTTTTCCCTGTATGCAAAGACATTTCCTGCAGTCCAGAAGTTTATGAAATTCAGGCCCCATATGACCCAACTGCGTGGTTACCATACCTGTCTCTGTCAGCACACTCCAGAAAGGCAGTGTGCTGGAACCTCCTGTTCAGACTTCATGCTCTCTTTGCCTTGCCATCAATGTGACCTTTCATTATCTCACAACAGACTAATTGGCCTTCAGTGCCAAAACTAACATGCCAAAAACTGTAGTCTTAACTATGCCTGTACATTACAGCAGCTACATTAGCCTTTATACAGACAAGAAGTCCAGTTCTGTCCTTGTTAAGTGCTACAGCGCTGTTCCCTTTAATATTAACAACCTCTTTCTTCCTCTCACTGCATTGCCAGGAAAACAAGGATGAAAGCATAAACAGCATTTCCATGCCAGAGAGACAGACAGCACAGTCAACAAGAAGCTATATTGGTGACAGACTGAAGAAATCTTGGCTGGGTAACAAAAGGCACAACACAAGCCAATATTCACTCTCCATCTCCACAAAACAGATATATTTTTCTATATTCTGCTCATCACATTGCATACCTCAGTGCTTTGCTCTCTGTAGCAGCTACCACTGATGCCAGTAAATTCTGACCTCTGTCATGTAACAGGAACGTGGGCTCTTGTAATCCTAGAGCAGGTCAGGTATCTGAGGGCAGAAAACAAAGGTCAATTGTCTCTTCGTATCATTTCTGTAAACAGCAGTGTTATTATAGTGGTCTTAATAGTTTAAAGCAACCAGAAAAAAACCCAAAACAAAACAGATTCTGCCAGAACTGCCTCTGTAATTCAGAATTCAGCTCTAGGAGACAAATAAGTAAAAACAAATCTACAACTCAGGGGCAGCATAAGAAGAAAAAGTCTCTCATAGACAGATTAAATAGAGCCTATTAAGCTATATTTAACATAAGATAGGAAGGGGAAGGGAAATGGGAAAGACAGAAAGATGTTCTGTCTGCCATTGTTCTTCCTCTTAAAAATTCCAACTTGCATCAACAAAATATAATTGTGCCCATCATTACTAAAGAACCTTTAAAACACTCATATAATTTTCCTGTCTGTAGTTTCTGCAGAACAGATGTACGTGCATATTGAGTTATATTTTATGATTCACCTGGGGAAACTTAAGTGAGACATATCTTCTTATTTGCTATCAGAAATTGAAACTGCATTGAATTTCTTTTTAGCAAATTTCCAGCAAATGGCAGAGTGAGAACTTCAGTTCCCTGTGCTGCAAAACTATTTCTTCTGCTTCATTGCAAGCTGAAGGAACACCCAGCCAAGGTTTTATAAGCCATCGAGGTACAACCTTTAGGTCACGTGTTCTGACTCCACTTAATGCATTAACAGAAGTATGCAGCAAAATAGTTTCAGCTGTAGCTTAGCAGTTTTAATTGACAATTTGCAGGTAGCTCTCTAAGGGGGCATAGCTTCTGTCTATCCATCAACTCACTAACTTATTTTTGAAGCTTTCCTAATGTGTCTAAGTGCTTCCTTTCTGCAAGTAGCTTCTAAGAGAGAGCCCAGGCAGTTCAAGCTGATGCATTTAGCTCCAAGTTTAACAGTAAGATGACTGCTGCATTAGAAGTGTTGAGTATTTCCTGTAGTGCTACTGGGGTGATGGGCTGCAGCATGCTGCAAGGCCATGCATCATTCCTAAGCACTGCATGGGGACATCTGGCACTAACAACATGGGACTGTTTTTAGTGAGGACAGAATAAGCTAGGTTACCTTACATAACAAAGAATTTGCATTTGGATAAGATACAACCAGCTGAGTGCTGGGGAAGAGCTGGCTGGTGGTTCTGGTGCTCAAGTTGTTTTTCCTGTCTCTAAACAGAGCTTAAGTGAATAGCAGAAATGTTTTATTCCATCACCGTATACATTTGCAATATTAAATTTTATGCAAGCAGGTCTCCAACAGACAGGTCATTAAAATTTAGCATAATTACAAAAAGGCAATAGTTTGGTAGGCCATCTCATCGTGCAAATTATTTTTTGTATTGTATTGTTATGTGACAAGTGCAAGGATGCTTCACGGAACTTCAAGGTCTGATGGCTCATGCTCTCCATATTAAGACTGTTATACATTCTCATACTTGGCCATTTCATTTCCAGTTTTTGCAGATTGCCAGACAATTGTGCCAGAGTAATTCTGCTTTTACTAGAAAATACTGATGTTTACTTCCAGGCAAAAGGTACCTTACCAACTTAACAAAGTGATTCAGAGATGTCCACTTGAATCTGCAGACAGAAGCACTAGTTCTAAAACCAGAGAGAATTACATCTGTTCATCTCTTACTTATCAAACTTCAAATGGAACAAACAGCAATAAAATAGTAGCATTCTTCTACAATTATTTCCTTAGAAACATTACAGCAATAAGCATAACCATTTTAAATTCCTTTTATTATATGACTACAGGAGTACCCAACCATCTAACCAAATATTCTTTTTTGCTCTCAATAAGACATCATGTCTCCATAGTAAAACCATATAGATAAAAGACCATTTCATTTGGGAAATTCTTCTTTTATTCAAATAATTTTTCCTCATTTTCCGTTTTTCATCTAAATGCATTCAAAAGTATTTCCAAATTTTCTTTTTTGGCCAAAATTTAGTTACTGTAAGCACATATATTGTGGCACAGTGCAGCTACAACTCAAATTGCTGACAAAGACATGCAGGTTCAGGGAATACAAAAATGGATACTTCACATCCAAATTGGAAATCATGTTTTCCTATGAAAGTATGCAAAACACCAGGATAAAATAGCTCAGTTGTTAGTCAGTGCCAAGAATCAAAATCACCTCATTTTTCCTGGATACCAAGGTCTCCTAAGTGACCATCTTAATTATGAAATCACAAATTACATCTTCACTGAGTTCTGTGTCTTTGTCTTGGTGTGTCTGTATAGAAAATATTGCCGAGAAATTAAATCTTCTAGTGATTAAGAATCTTTTATCCTTTACTTATAGTGGTATAGGTCCAACTGGTTTTGTGCCAACATTATCATTAATGCTACAGTAATTCTTCTCCTTCCCTTGTGTTACTACCCCCTCCAGCCTTGATTTATTTTGTCTAACCAAGCCAAGATCATTTTTTAATCAAACTTTCCTCTGCCTTCAAGTAGTTTTGCATATTTGTCCATCTGTACTCTTCAGCTCAAATAATAAAACAGCTCTAACATTAAACAAGTTATTAGAATGTGTATTTCTCTTTTTTTTTCCTTTTGTTTTAATATAATACCAGTAACCATGTTGTGTTGTAGATAGACTTTCATTAGCACCTGATATTTTTTTAGCTCAACTGATACATCTGTGCACAGTTTTTACTTTTTTTCTTCTCTGATTCAGTAATGACTCACAGACGTCCCAAGGATGTGATGTTTTCAAATATTTAACTCAAAATGCATAACTACTGCTTAATTTCTTAGACACATGGCTTTGCTTCATCTTCTTTGTTCAGAGAAAATTCTGTTACTTACCATAGCCAGATATTCCTACTTTCTGCCATTAGAAGTAGTATTTGTTTAAAACCTATTTCTAGAAGGTCAGAATTTCCCATAAATACAGTAAATCTCCCCTAGTGCTAATATTTCTCTTTCTAATAACATTATGGAGATCTTTACCCAGCACAAATTAAACTCTAGGGGGCTAAAACAGACATCCAACATTATCCAAGCCTTTCTATGATCCTTTCTTAATTTTTTTTTTAACCATGTTATCCCTTATTTATTTATTTTATTTATTTATTATTTGGTTAGCATATTATGAATATATAATACTCCCTCACTACTTTGCCTTTTGCTTCTAGCTTTCTTGAACAATGTGTACTCTTCCTATTTATGTTGCACCCTATCATTATTATTCTACCTCAACTGGATTACCCTAATTATAGCTGACTTGACATCCTGCACCATAATTCAGCTTCCTCTTTTGTTGTCCAGATGATTTTCATTCCTACTCTAACACTGCTATTGCTTCTCAGCCACGATTTCATAGCAGGTCAGGGATAGTTCATTCATGGCATTACTTACCTAGTAGTTGTCATCAGTTTTCTGTCCTCTCTTCAGATTGCTCAAATGACTTGCATTACCATCACTGACCTTCTGAATCATTGTCTAGGACATGCTGAGCAGTCAGAGATAGAGTAAAATAGATCAGAAAGCGAATGTCCAGTCCATTCTCAAAGAGACACCTATAGATGGGAAAGGAGATACAGAAAGGAGAAGAAGACTATATTCTAAAATTTAAGTTTGGTTGCTTCTAAGCTCTTTAATTGTTCCCAGGCTAACTCATGAGGAGGGAGGTGGAGGCCACCCCCTCCCTGACCCCATCTAACTCACCTGATGAGGCATTCCAAGGTTGTTGGAATCCGTCTCCCTTCATGCTCTGCTGCATAGGAGGTGTGGTTTTGCGTTGATGTATGTAAGAACACAGGAAAAACCAGAGCTGAGTGTTTCCACAGCTTTTCTTCAAGCAAAAATCAAATATAGGTTGCTTAATAAGAGTGTATTTTGGAATATCAGGCTTTCAGAAATTAGATTGATTATATCAGTGATAGCTCTTCTTCAGACATAATTCTCACAGTGAATCCACTTGGAAATTGCCTGGAACGTTCATTTCAGAGTATTACAGCAAGCTACTGACAATACGTGGTGTTTATGTCTCTTGAGCTATCTGTTTCCTAATTTAATTAATTCAAGAATCATAGAATGATGGTACCGGATAGAAGTGAAGATAAGCATGGAGACCAAGGACTATTGCAGAGACCATGCTGCATAATTTCATGTCATGCTACTTAGATTGTCAGCAGGTAAGATCTTACTTTTGCAGGAAAATGGCAATTTATGCAATAGCTTTCTCCCTACATAGCTTCCATATTTTTACATATGAAAATATGAAAAGGTTGCTATATTACTTCCAGATGTAGCAACTATAGAACTTTGGTTTGGTTCAGTTTGTCTGACAGAAATACCTTGAAATTCAAATGAAGCAAAAATTCTAAAAAAAATCTGATAATCTGACACTGGAGTAGAATTTAAGATTCGGGAAAAGAGAGATTTCAAAAAAGGCTTGCCTCCTAGGCAGAATGAAAGAACTATGGAGTCAGATGAAGGCAAAAAGAGAAGTTATAGCTGACAGCAAGGATAAAAATTGAGGGATTTATTCTTTGTGCAAACAGTCAGGCAAGAAGCATTGTTTTGGTAGGAAATGAATGGGACAAATCTGACCTTCATTATCCCAGCTCCTCTGAACTATTAAATAGGGCAAGTACTGAAATAAGGACTGAGGCTGTTTTTGCTGCCACTGGAGCAGCACAAAACAATCTTAGCAGGGACTGAGATCCAGCCGTAGGACTCTGTTAATTAAAATAGCCACCATTAAGATATTTACTGTCCCTAATAATCAGAGCTATGCAATTTGTACTACTGAGTAAACAAATCATGCTTTAGAAGTTCCCAACTGGCTATTACAGTCGAGTCTGTCAACTGTCATTTAGTTATAAAACCAATTTTCCTTGTAGTTTATTTGCATAAATAACATTCCTTCAAAGAGCTTCATGGAAAAGAAATCACATTAAACAAAATTAAAATTAGGTTAAAGTTAATAATCTGACAAGCTCCCCAAAGCCAAACTAGTCAAAGATTTTTTAAAATTTCATGCTGCGTTTTATTGATGCATTCACCTCTTTTGGCAGACTGACGATGTGTTAAAAGAATGATCATTACTGCTTCTTGAAGCCTGTTAATTATGCATGTGTGTGTGCAGGGTTATTTGCCATTGGTCGCTCTCCAGATATGCTCTTATTTCTGCCTATTTTTATGAAAAGTTTAAAAATATCCACGTGGGCTATCATTTACTTGTCAGTCTCCCTGTCACTGTATATATATTTCAGGTGTTCTATACTGGTGTGGCCCAGTTTAGGCATATAGCATCACATGGATCTCCTATGAATGGGCAGCTTGCATCTTCCAGCATTGCTTTGTTGGTTCATCAGCTGTTTTAACATATTGTAATCATAAACAAAGTTGTACTTACAGATGCAGTGAACTGTTCTAACACACACACACAAAAAATTGTAACTTGCAAATATTGTTTAATATATAGAATTTAAATGGCTTAAGATGGAGACACACAAAAATTCTACACAGAGTAAGAACAAGAGTTATACTGCAATATGTCTTCGTTGAGCAAAACAGATTGCTACTTGTACTCTTTATAGTCTGATCTTCCCATTTTTTCACATTTTCTAACATGTACCATAGGTAATTTTTCAAGTTCAGAGTTTCTTTAGTATCCTACTTACTACATTGATTTTATTTTAGAATAAAGTAAGCTTTTTCTCCATGCATTATCCTTCTATCTTGCATTTTATCCATGCTGTTGAGGTGCTGTGTTTTCACCAAAAAATTCTGCCCTTGAGATATTAATCTGACCACTGGTTGTAGGTCAACCAGCACTGCAGGGAACTCCATTACAGTTGGAGCTGTTAAATATCATTTTCCACTGAAAAATACCTAAAGACTGGCTTGCAAAGTCCACAAGTTTCTCTGGAAATCTCTTAATGTGCACCAACCACCCTACAGGACTTGCAAAAAAGCATTAACAAATTAGTTTTAGATAATACCTGACACCACCTGTAAAATTTGCATTACCCCACAATTCTGAGTGAGCCTTTAGCTTTCCCATTTATAATGTCAGATGAGGTTTACTGAAAAAGGAAAGCAGTGAAGCTACTGACTAAATAAATACAGCTAGAATGCCTAGGAACATTTCTACGATGACAGTGAAGCAATGATATCAGCAAAGATGGTGAATGCAGACACAGCAGAATGTGATAAGAAAAGGTTTAAACTGCCTTGAGTGGCTTTACCTTTGGCAAAATAGAGACTCCAGGTTTTATAGGTTATTATTTTGTCCATGTCATTCAGCATATGCTTATGCAACACAAACTGGACTTGTTATTTATATTTCACAGGATTTCAGGCCAGAATTTTGCTTTTCTTCCCCAGAGCTTTAGCTGAGCTGCTCTTGCTTGGCTGGTTCTGAGCCATCATCTGATTCCCGACTAAATGTGCTTTCACACTGCTCAGATAAAGAGCCTTCATTGCTGTTGTAACTTGCGTGGTGCTGGATATTACACCTGTCTTATGTCTAGACCTACAGGATGACAACATGCTGATTCATCTATGAATGATCAAAGCAAACTCTCAGACAATCTCAGAAATAGTCTTCTTTGCTCACTTGCATTAACCCCAAGATGCCTGAATGATACCATGGAAAAAAAGGTCATATGTGCTATGTAAGTACAGAGATGATACAGGTCTGTCATAACTGTCACAAGACAGAAGAATCAGGAAGGAAATAAAGTTTGACTTCAGACTGCATTCAAAAACTGGGGCTCCTCAGTATATTATGGCTTTCACAGTCACAGCTTTCATATTTTAGCTAAACCACGTACCCTTACTTTGATTCTAAGTGCTGCTATTTTGACCCAAACCTCATCACCAAATCATACAAATTCAATTCTGTACATAATAATAGTTTCTCAAGAGGAATAGTTTATGCACATTTAAAAATGGAAAATTATTGTTATTTTTTCAGAGTCTACAATTTTCTTTGAATAGTTTTCTTTTAACTGCAAATGGATGCTGATGGCACTGAGAATAAGTTACTGAGCAATTGCTAGCTTGCATAGACAGCAGCTAATGGAAGATATAGTAGCTGGGTATCTCAGAAATTGCTGCAAACCATTTTTCCCCCTCAAGCAGTTGTCCAAACGGAAAGAGATGAACTTAAATCAAAAGGCATTTACTTCTGTAATGTTTTCCATTTCAGCATCAAATACAGAGGATAAACTTTCACAATTTGTCTGGAGAATGATGTGTTCATTATGCCTAAAAATCTGCCCAAAGACATTTTTTTCCACAGCTCCCAAGCAATGTGTCTACAGATTGACATGCATCCTTAGCTTTATGGCAAAAGTCATAGCAAGCAGCATCTGGAATGTGCTGCTTAGGAACTGGAAGAGTTTATCCATGTTTGAAAGAAAAAAAAAGGAAAAATCTTTGTTGTGTTTTGTTACTTCTCTTTTGCCATTACTTTTCACATGAAGTACCTGACATTCTTCTATTGGGTTAGCCCAAATAATTGTGTTTTTCTTGACTTACTGTGACAATTATAGTAATTAGAAAAAAAAAAAAAACAAAATAAAAAGCCCTGTATCCAGAATCTTTTTATTTTAAAAATCAGATTCAATGTATTCAGGAGAACTTTTGGCTACAGAACTAATCTCTTCTGAAATACATGTTTCTGTGGGGCTTTTTACCCTGCTGATTTTTTGTTTGTCTCACAGCTTACAGACACAGAAGTGAGGTGACCTTCCCTCACAGAGGCTGTGCTGAAGCTTAGGGTTGCCCTTGGGCGCCAATATCAGCTGCACCTCAATGCAATAATCTTATTGTCTCTCTCAAAATTAGGTCATGAGAGCCAAGCCCTGGTTCTTGCCTGTGGGGATAGTATTACTGGTATTACATACAATATATCTCTGTACAAAAAGATTTAAATGCAACCCTGAAACCAGTCTTTGAAGAATAGATTCAGATTAACAGAAATATATATATTTTTATATTTTTTCTGCAAATGACAGAGAAGTGCATCATGAGTTTTGATAAAATAACATGGTATCTGGCTTTCACTAAGTTTCCACACAGGGAGTGTGTACCATATTTATATACATGAGGAAAATACAAAATGATTTGCTGACCCTCAGCTTTGTACTTAATAGCCATGTGACATATTCCATGAAAACTAGCATGTGTAAAGGATCATGTCATTATATACAGCTGTTAAAGACCTAGAAAGCAAACAATGTGCTACTGACATATAAATAATACCTTCTGTGCACAGTTAAACATTGGTGCTATTTTTTGCCAGATTTTAAGCTCTTTGGAGGCCAACTGGAACAGCTGAAATAGAACATTAGAAAAATGTTTTGATGCTAGAGCACAGATGGCAGTAGCCCAGTGTGTCAAAATAAATGTTTCATTTTTGGTCTAATGTGGGAAAAATAGACCTTGTCAATTACTTCAGTAATCACAGGTGCAGTAAATGCACTTGGTAGCTAAGAAGAGCTGTTTCAGATGGCATTCAGAAAAATCCTGTGTATCTTACTTCCAGCAGCCTGAAAAGGTAAATTACTTCAGGCCAACAACTTACTGCATTTGGAAGGGGCCCTAACAGACACAATCAAGACTTAGACTTCAGCCTCTTATTTGGCACCTGAATTGCACAGACACAGCACTGCTCCCTCTGTGCCACAGTTTGAGAAGGAGCTGTGGACAATGGAGCTGCTAACATCAAACCAAAAACACCTGGATGTTTAGAAAATTTCCAATGGCTTGAGCAGACTTCAGTGCTGTTGTTCTTGTTTATATATTTTTTTTTTCTTTCTCTAGAGGGCTTTTCTGGCCAGCAGAATAAACTGGAAACAACCAAATGTAGGCAATTATTATTTTTCACAGCTACCTTCTACCTGTACCTTCCATGCCAGAGGCACTAGGTGGCCATGTGCAGTCAGCCCATCCACCCACCCTTGCAGCAGAGAAGGGAAAACCACCTGCTTCCACTGATAGGTTTAGAACCAAGTTACAACACCCATCAGGTTCAATCTATTCATTCAGGAAAAAACTTTCACTCTGAAAGAGTGTTCAGGTACTGGCACAGGCTTCTCAGTGAGGAGGTGGGCACACCATCCCTGAAAGTGTTCAAGAAACATGGAGACATGGTACTAAGGGGCACGTTTTAGTGGGCCATATTGAAGGTAGGTGGACAGTTGGACTAGATGATCTTAAAGGTCTTTTCAAATGTTGATGATTCTGTGATCCTGCTGGGGTCAGAGACACCTTCCTACTCTGTTTAAACACTGTGAAAAACTTTCAGATAACCCATAGACAATGTGGTGTGGGAGAAGATAACAGCCATGTAGGGGACAATATTAAAATGGCCTCAGCTGCCAATACTCTGTGCTCCTTGGCTAGAGCTGGAGCTGTAACCGAGTCTTGTCCTCAACATAGAGAAGTGACAGAGTGAATGATAACTCTTATACCACAGCACAACATTAAAATGATTCACATTCTCTTACCCAGTGTTATAGTTCTCATGCAATTTAAATATGCTCCATCTGGTGCAGTGACAGTTCTCACAGTCTGCATGGTCACCAAGAAGTGGAGGGGGGAAGCAAAGCCAAGCCAAGCCATCCAAGCCTACAGCCATATGTGGAAAGCACTCTCGGTCTCCTGCAACTGTGCTCTGCCAGGCAGCTCTGCAGATGATGTTTCAGAACTGCATCTTTGCACTTGGTTGTCTGCAGTAAGATTGTTTCATTTCTGCTGAAAAGACAGGATTCATGTTCTTCCCTGGGCACTGCAGCACAGAAGGCAATGTATAGTTTTGGCTAGACGGAATCTGCGAGGATTGAAAAGCCTGAAAAAGAAAAAAAAAACCCTGCTTTTCTTGCACTGTTCATCTATAAGATATAATTTCTTTCACACATCTTTTACAACATGCTTGAAGTGTTTCACATATCTCAAAACATTACTTTTCAGCTCAGTTAAATTTGTTTCCTAGAAAAATATGACATGGATCAAAATCACTTCTTTTTCAATAACCACTGGCAGAAGCTTGAGGATGAAGCACTCAGTGCGAGTTTTATACAGGTGTCCCAGGAGATAGGAATATGAAGATGATGAGTATGATGTACTCAGGAGCTACAGAACAAAATCATGAGCTGGCAGCCTGACTTCCATGCTTTCTAAATGTGTTGTTGCTTTTTTCATTTTTTGTTTTTTTCAAAGCAAGTGTAGCAGTCAGATGATAGCCAGAGCCCTGACTCATACAGATATTTCAGGGAGAGCTGTGAATGTATAAACGCCTGCGAAGCCCTCCTCCTACACTCAAAGTGGGGACAGCAAGCAGCAGTTTAGCAGACCCTCAGCCCTTGTGTTTGTGAGCATCCTCCAGAGAACCACACAATGAATACTAAAGTGCATTAACTGCTGCGATGGCTGGCATACACCCACAGCCACAGAATCAATTCTCTACATCCTACTTTAATTCCGGATGGATAAATCAGGGTCAGCAAGAAATGAAGCAGCAGACAATGACTGGTAAATGACCCAAATAAACTAGGCCAGCAACAAGATTTTTAGGCAGGGAAGCTTGCACAAAACTTGCTGGAGGCACAGAGGAGTTGTTGAGCGAGTTAATTGTCAGCATCCCTCAAGTTATTATAGACAATTCTGAAGTTAACATTGAACAATTCAACCTTTCTTATGTGTGAGAAACACTGCACTTACTCAAGAAAATTACAGCACTTATTCTGAATAAAGAATTCAATCTGCAAGGATTAATAAACACCTTAATTAATGTACGACTTAAAAATGATTAAGTCCTCTAAGAGATTTAACATCTTTTTCGGTCTTATTTGTCCTGAATGATCTTCAGAACAATTACTGTGTGAGCGTTTCATATTAGCAATTCACTACATCAGTGATAGTCAAAGGAGTGGTTATAATTGAATTAAATTATTAATGATTTCTGCCCCTAATTGTTAAGACCGGATAGACTGACTCATTTAAGTCTTCACTGGAGAAATCATCAGTGTCGTACGGTTTGCAGGGGCATTTCCATTTTTAGACTACATGCATCACAAATAATTTAAATTTGAAGCTTATGTCTTCAGTTCTCCAGAAATACTGCATAGTAGCAGGTTTTGCTTATAAATCAAGAAATCTCCATAGAAGAAGAATGTGCTGAAAGGAATTTTAAGCTCATAATGTATTTCAGGAGTATATATAGAAAATTAGGTCTAATTTTGTCCTTCTTGTGCAAAATTGGTATTGAAATGTCACCATTAGGAACTTCTCCCTTCTCTCAGATAACTTTAGAATTCCCCACACCTCTGGGAAGATACTTACAGGGAGAGCACCTGTCTGGGCACTGGAAAAGCTTCTGAAGCTGTTACACACAGTTGGTTCCTTTGCTGCAGAGTGTGAATACCTGTCGCACTTAGAAAATTGTAGGTTCCGTTTAAAACCAGTAGGAAATCCTGCACATACTGGTAGTGCTTCAGGTTAGAAAATGTTCTGAAAACAAGGCTGCTTGCTTAAAGCAGGTAAGGGGGAAGCAACAAACACCACGTTGATGCCTAACATTCTCCACAGTTTGTTTGTATGTCTGTATGCATCTCCACACAAAAACAAATTACACATCTACATACTTCACACAGACAAATCTCTCTTTCCAGTGTAGCTCCACATAAGCTGCCACAGAAAGGGAAAAGCTCTCCACTCTGCAGCCACTCTCAGGCCAGCACCATCCTCCAGTGAGTGACAGGAGCAGAGCTCCTTCCAGAAAGGGCTCCCATCAGGAGTGGACCATCTGGATGCTGTCTCAGAGCTGCAGAGAGGAATGTGTGAGAGAGAAAATAAGAACCAAGAAATAGCAAGGAGCTTCAGGGACAGCACAGCAAAGGGAAAGGAAAAACTCCAGAAATTACTTTAGAGTAACAAAGAGAAATACTATTTTTGAGTTTATCTGCACAACACTGGTGGTTTGGGGAGCGACAGCAGAGGACATTCCTAAGTCAGCTGTGGTGCTCATGTTTCAGTATTCATCCCCACTTAGTTACTAGGAAAATAACAAAATTACTGTGAGAAAGAACAGTGACCATTTCAAACACTTCGCCAGAGGTCTGTAATCAGAACAACCCTTCCCATGTGTGGATGTTCCACAGCAAATAATAGCTATAACCAAGCTTCACAGCAGAAGCACTATCAGAGAGGAAGAATAAAGCAGAGGAAACTGTGGATGGATGCCTGGAAACGAAGTTACACAAGGTGCCTGAGGAAGGACACAGGCAATCACATCACAGCACCCAGCATGCTGCATTGTGCAGGGGAATGGAGGGGGCGTGGGGAATTCCACTTAATTATCTCCCCAGACAAATCCACATCTAGGAGGAAAGAGGGAAAGACAGTGAAGAGCATTTCAGATGACAGCCATGACACCATCCTGAGAGCACAGGACCTGGGGCTGCCAGGTAAGCTGAGGTCAACGCTGAACCTGTGCTGCCTTTCCAGAAGGGCACAAAAAAAGTTAGAGGGATAACAGCAACGTGACTGAGTGCACAAACCAAAGTCTGACAACAGAGAGTAGGAGAGGTGGCAGGAAGTACAGGGCATGGGGCCCAGGAGTTCGAAAATAGGTTTCAAGATTACAAAAACAAAAAAACATTGATTTACGTTTATGACATCATTTTCAGGTGATACAAATACACAACTTGTAAATTTTCAAAATGAACGTATAGAGTTGCAATCAGATATTCAACTCAAAAATCTATCACGTGTCTTCACCAGACTGTCATAAGACTTCTCTGACCAGAGAAAAATATCCTTCGCTTCAGAACCATGCCTTATTCATGTCATCATTTTTTGGCAGTACCCACTTTTGCAAACAATTGGATGAAGTACAGGAAGAGTAAAATTTAATCAGAAGTCTCTGATGAACACCTCAGGAACTCACTAAGATTGGCAGCTACTGCCATTGAACAAGGTTGATGCTTACTTTCACAAAAACAATGTCAAATACCTAACTCACTTTGAAGCTACTCTCCAAACATTGTTTGATCTTCTGGCATCTTCTTGGAATGAATGACTTAACAGAACCAGGCTTACCTCCCCAGCTCAACACACTTCTTTACTTACCCAGAGCTGGTGGCCACACCATTTCTGCTGCCACTTGTGCTCATATGATGGTCCAACACTCTCTCCCCTTTGTGCCACATTTCTCCTTCACTCCCACCCACATTTCCCCCAGACCCTTAGCAGCGTGAATGTGTGTCAGGATAAGCGGTCCCCTGCTACAACAGAGTTTGTGTTTAATGAAGTTTGCTGTTTGTCTCTTTCAGACCAGGTTCTGAACACTATGCTGTGCCTTACTGTTTGCTGTACTTTCAGCGCAGGGCCCATAGAGACTGATTTCAACTCTACAGCTAACTAAAGTGAAAAAAGCTCAACTAAAGACTGTATAAATTAAACATCCCCTAGCAGTGGTTACATGGAGAGGGATAGCCTGTGCTGAGCTGTTCAAAACTCTGCTTTGTTGGTCTCTTTCATCATTTCACCAATGTAAATTCAAGCCTCCTTATATCCTACATAAGATATTTTATTTTTACTTTGTCTAAGTAAAAGGACTCCTGCTAAAGATTTCTCATCCTACAGCTCCAAGGCCTTTGAAATCACATCCTGTATGTTCTGTCTCTGTCAGCAGTTCCCCTGCAACAATCTACAATGAACTACATAAGCCACTTATACCAGAGACTGTTCAAGCCATGCTGAATTTGATTGGCATATTCCGATCTCCGCAGCTTTGTTAAGAACGTTGAACCTTAATAGCACACTGAGGAGATGAATGGGCTAATGAAACAGAAGGTATGATCTGGAATTGCCTCCTTACAGGTAAAGCTCTGAAACACTGACAGCAAGGGGATTTTTTTTCTATTTTCTATGGTTGTTTTTTTGCTGTTGTTGCACTGCTCTGTTATGCAGCTCCTCAGCTCTCCATTAGCTATATACTGGAGAAAAGTAACATTTCAGTATAATGCTGAAGATTAGCTTTCTATGTCAAGGAATAATAATAATAAAAATGTATCTTTCTTTTCTTAACTACTACAAAAATATTTTAATTGCACATCCACACCAAACAGGTCCTTAATCTAAACCAGTCTGCCCGTGCATCAGAGAATGCAGAATATATTTCTACAGTACAGCTGTGTACAGCTTATTTTTACCCAGGGGAAGAGCATTGTGGGTGAAGAGTAGTTACTTCCAATGTACTATAGTCCTTGACTGTATGTCACGTTGCCTGCACTGTGCTGTCAGGTGGAATACAACATTGTTATAATGCTGGAATTAAGGCTTCTGTACTGAGAATGGCTGGGGGTTTGTTTAGCTCTTGCAGCACTTAAAATAGTCCCCTTACTATCCCAGTAGAGATTAACTGGTAACTTAACTCTCTCTGCCCTGCTTTTTTTCCTCTCCATGTGTGTTTGGAATGCTCCTGTAGGTTTCACAAAAGGTATAATGAGAAACCAGTCCTTCATGCTGATTATGTATCCTCACACCATCCCATACCATGGCACCTGGGGCTTCCCAGTCACTGGCACGGGCAATAGGCTTGGGGTTAGCAATGGGGTACCAGTGTTTGGAGGGAGAGGACCTTCCTGGGGCTCACACCTTTGTATACTAAACAGGGACTAAAGCTCACATTTCTGTGCTGAGGCTCACTCCCTGCTGTTAGCCAGCTGTGGGCTTGAGGAGACCTTTGTGTGATGCCCAAAATTAAAGCATGTCCACCTCTCACTGCCCAAAGTAGGCACAACATACAGCACAGAGAATCACGCATGAGGCGCCCTTCTCAGCAGCCTCCGCTATCTATTCTGGTAGGAAGACTTCCAGGAACAGCTCTGCTGCAGGGGAAGATGACATTTACAGGCAGCTCATAGATCAGCATGAATTGTTGGAGTCCGACAACTCCTCAAATCCTTTTGAAAAGAGCCCCAAAGCAGGATATACTCAAAGGAAAGAAGTCTTCCCAGCTACCTTGTTTCTAGCACTCAGCACAGGGAAGCGTAGAAAAGCCAGGTTTGGAAAAGAAGGACAAGGTCAGTCAGAGCCAAGGTGTTAGAAAGCAGCATGTACTCAAAAGGGTAAAAACAACATCAAAAGATGGAGACAAGCAGCCAAAGGAAGTTCCAAAAGCAGCCTTAATCCAAACATATCCTCAATTTGCTTTATCTGACCTTGAGCCTCACCAGCACTGTTTGAAATCAGTTGTCTTTTTTTTTTTTGTGATATTGCCTGGATTTTGAGAGAGCCCATTAAAAATAAAGAAATTCTATCATGTGGCACATGAACAGCTATCTGGTTAATCAACAGCTGTGAGCATCTGTGATCCATTACAGAGATTTCTGACACTTATGCTAATGGAATAGCTGACAGCACTAATATGCTGTCATTTATTATGAGGATCAACATTATAGGAGAATAGGCAATTTGCTAGTGGGTTTTCAGATGTTTACTGACTACAGAGAAATCACAAAGCTTAACTTCACATATCCAGACTGGAAACAAGAATGAACACCCATTCTTTCACCACACTCTCCCTTCTCCATTATCAATCTGGTCACAGTTTCTTCCTTACCTACCAGTTCCTTTCACCAGTACCGTGAGCCTCTCTTCAAAACGGACTCTAAATGAGCTTGTTGCAGATTCCGGTTCATGCCAACCTCTCTCCTCCTACTTAGCTCATTTCATTCAACTGAACCCACTACTAGAAGCTCAATCTCTGCAGATTTCCTCCTCTAATGCTTCCATCTTGGTGTCTCTAAGGGAAGCCAAGTTGGAAGTTTGGCAGAGGGCAAGAGAATCAAGGTTTCCTGCCTTCCACTCTAACCCCAGCTGAAGTATATCATTTATAGAGTGGGTCCTCCAGGTGAATCAGCATCCCTCAATTTGTAGCCCAACGTGATCAGTGAGCATAGCCCCACTCATGGCATATGAGTCTGAAGAAAGGGTGATAGTATACTGAGATACTTTTGGTAGCTAAAATTGTCATCTGCACAGAATTGCTTACTTTTTAGAAAGAGCAAAATGTCCTCTTATAAAAGCCACCCTTCACAAGGTGTTCAAATACCTTTGTAGCCTCTTTGTTGAGAACATTGCAGCCTTTGGGCAGCTGAATAACTCTTAGGGCAGTGACTGCTGATGGTTTAAAACAAGCTATGTGGTTAACTTCCAGCTATGTTCTAATGAGTAGAGAACAAAGTCTCACAATGGAAAGAATCAGGATAAAATGACTGCAGCTGCTCACAGCTCAGTAACAAATGGGCTAACAAAAAGGAGTCCTGTGACAAGAATATGAATAATGGGTAAACCCCATCAGATTGCATTGCTTTCTCTTCTCCCAGAATTCTCCCTTAACCCTAAAATAAGCCCCCCTTGCTGCCTTCCTCAGGTGTTGCTGAGTACAATGTGAAATTAATAAAGGAATAAATGAAAACACTGGTTGTGCTGGACAAGCTCAACAGTTCACTGCAGCTTAAGGGAACAGCTGGAGTCGAGTGACAGGCTGATGGGAACAGTCAGTCATTTTGCTGTTCAGACTGCAAGGCAACAAAGAGCTCAAACAGAACAAAATGTAAAGAGACAGAACTTATGGGGTATACAGACACCATGTTTACAAAAAAACATTACCTCTCAGGCACGACCAGCTGCACAACCCTAAGGCACGATACTGGTCTGAGTTTGAACTGCTCTAGAGCTTGTAAACGAGATTTCAACCCCACTTGCAGAGAACTGAGCCCTGTAACACCATCTTTGACTTGATGCTTGTTTGGCTTGTGAAAATCTAGATAACAGAATGGTAGGATAAGTAGAGATCAATTTGTGCTTTGGTAAACATAATAGTAAGGGAATAAAAAAGGAAGATTCATGTAGTCATAATGATCTGTAGCGTATGTTTTCTTCTCAGCAATTAAATTTCTAATTTATAAAAACTTCTAATTAAAAATGTCAAATTGAGCTCTAAATTTTCAGCACAGCAAAAGAAAATCCAAATCAAAAGCATCCTTCTTAGCAGAGTTAACTAAGTGGGTAGGAACTTCCTGGAGCACCAAGTTACCACTAACAAATTGCTTAACTGAAGCCAGCCAGACTGATGGACCCTGATTGATCCAGCTGCTGCATACAGCTTCTCCATGAAATAGAGGACACTGCTACAGGAACTCCTGCATTTCTGCAAAGGTGCTGAGTTGCTCATGCCTTCATAGGCCTGACATTCCTTGGTATAGGCAACAAAGGTTCAGTGAGATTATGAGTGATCTCCTCCACAGATAATCACAACCACCTTCCTTCCTTGTGCTTCCATGTAACAAAGATGCTACATTAAAAAGGTTACTGGCATGGTCCTGATGACAGCTTTGCTTTCAAATAGACAAGTGGACAAGGCTTCCATGTCAGACTCTCCATCGTTAAAAAACAAGTGAATCATTCTTTCCAGAATCTGATTTTCAGAGGAATATACCTCCAGATCTGAGGAGTCACACTCAGCCTTGTACGTCCTGATGATGCCTGTCCAAGTGCAAATTTAAATCTTCAAGGCATCCAGGATGGTTCAGCTCACATTACTACACACCACGAACCTAAAGCAGCTTTGTGACAGAGCATCCAAAATTCTTTCCTCCAGCTCAGGCTTTTCTGATTACAAAATCTGTTTTCTCTTTCACTCTTATTCCAGCAAACCAGACGTTGTATTTAAGCTGACTAAAAATAATTTTTTTAAACGAGGCTGGGTATGAGTTCTTCTTGTATGCAGTCTCTGTGATTTAAGATGGAGTAAGGTTGACGATCTGAAATTTGGTCATTTCTATACACAGAGAAGAACACTGCATACAGCATCAGGGCTTATTTTTATCCTCATAGTACTGTAATAATGACTTCTGTTGATTGCATTATTCTCCAAAAATTATCTTTTGGTGGATGAAATTTCTCTTGTTTAATCTCAGACAGAAAGTGAACAGTGAAAGTCTGTTCAGTCATTTTTATGTCATAAATGAATCACTGCAACTAGTATTGACCTTGAAGCACATCACATGCTTATGTCCAGAAGGAATTTACTAGGACAATATACCTCTTAAATTCCTGTTATTTCATTGACTTTATTTTTACAGGAAAGAAAATCAGGTGAAGTAGTAATGTCTCACTAACTGTAATGAACCAAAAACACACAATAAAGCAAAGCCAGACTCCCAAAGCATTGAAATTATCTCCTTTATCATAAGGAAAAAAAAAAGTCAAAGCACAAAAAGCATTTTGGTCAAATTTGATGTTACAAAACATTTTTATATTTATTTAATATCATGTTCTTCTACTCTGTAGTTATACTGTATATTTTCTGAAAAAATAATATGCAAACAGATTATTGCATAACACATTTCTTCCAAATTAGCCCAGAAATAGTCACTAAATTCATTTTTTTAACGCATAAGAAAAGTGTGTTAATATTTTATGTTTGAAATCCAGAGAGTTTTACCACACAAGATATTCTGTGGAAAGCAGCACCTATTTACTTTTTTGTAAGCCATTATGAAGACCGAACAAGCCTCTCAGATGAAACAACAGAGGTGATTAGAACACGAGCTGAATAGAGGAGCTCACTGAGTGGGTTCTTGTGGAGTGAGTATGTCACTTGGCTGTGTGTGTGTGTGCGTGTGTGTGTGTGTGTGGTATGTTTTGCATAACGGTCTACAGACCCCCTAAGATTTTGCTAGTTCAGAATATACATATACATAGTGCTGAGACACAAAGAAGTGTTATTTCACATTATGTCTATGCTTGCTTAGGGCTCACTGTCTATGTGGAATGAGTAAAAGTAACATGGAAATAAAACAATTACTGAACAGAAAATATTTCATTATGCAAACGAAGAAAAATACTGTATTTTAGTTTAGAGACAGTCCAAGCATATTCAGCATATACATAATAACGCTCAGGCATTTTTTTGTTGTTGTTTTGTTTTGTATTAGCTAAAGAAGCAGTCATGAAACTATTGTCTATTGGTTTAAAACTAGACAACCACCTAGTGCATTCCTCTTGCTCACCTTTTAAAAATACACAATCTGAGATGGATACATTGCACTGCTGGAGTTTACAATATATATTTCAAATTTACAAAAATACAGAAAAACAAGATTTCTTGCACTCAGATACTGAGCATTAACCCTTTGAGTACTAATTCCCACCTGCAACACTGCAGAACACATTCATCTGACTTACATGTTTTTAGAACATTCTAACAATTATAATTGTCATCTTTATGTACACTATTGGGAAAGGCATTCCTACATATTAAAAATAATAATAAAAAAAGGTAGAGACTAGTAAACGGCTCAGAATTAGGAAAACAATACATATGGAAATATGTGAAGATTTCTGCAAAGTATGCACAGAGAATCACAGACCGATGACCTTTCTAGAGACTTTTCTATTTCCTCTCTGCAGCAATGTAACAATTACGTAAGCCTGCATTAAGACATGAGAGCAAACTTTCTCCTGTGGCCATACAGAATTGTGCTTTTTCTCTTATTTATGGGTGCACTGCTCACTTTTCACTGTAGATCTTTCTCTCTCAGCTCTATGCTCCTATTCACTTTGTGTGGTCCATTATTATTCTGCACCATTCCTGTCTCAAAAAAGCAGTTTTATTTCATATAAGGATCATTATGATGTAGTTCTGTACTATGAGTTGATGCTTTGTGTCCAGATGTTCATGGAAACATGAAAAAAATTTCTTGTCATAGGAAGCCTTGTTAAGCCTTGTAAATAGAGAATGTTACTGACCCTGGGATGCCCTACAATTAAGCAGAAATCATGAACATAAAGAAGTTCACTGAAGGTCAAGTTTGCATTAAAGAATGAAGACAATTTGAAATTTGCTAGGAGAGGAGGTGGATTTTCAGAAAGCAAGAGGTGAAATTAATAAGGTGTGGTTTTGGAGCATGATGGAACCTTCTCTTTCCTGGCAACTCTGGACTACATTGAGCATGTAACTAAATAGACAACATCATTATTTACAGAGTCTCTGAACTAGAGTATGCTATTTTTAAGAAAATAACTGTAGTCCTCAAAGAGTTAATGATAAAACTGCTCTACCTTAACAGATGTGGAAAGGTTATTGTGGAACAGCTTACAGATTTGCTCAAAAGGCATACTTTACAAAGGAGTGTAAAACTTGTTGAGACGATTGCTATTACACCGCACAGTGTCACATACGATGAGTAGTGCATGCTCTGTAAAGACATTAGAGTGGACCCTTATCAAAGCTATCATATAACCTTATACGAAGGATTGTGCCACTTAAACTAGTGCAGAGTGATTTTTTTTTTCTGTAGATTTATAATGCTCTAGATTAATATCAATAGGGTTTTTCACAGCCTCGTACAACACTTTTTTTGGTTCTTTTTTTAAACACATGTAACACTATAAAACAGCAAATGGTATATCCTGACATATGTCATGCAAAATACAACCAATACAGCACCATAGATGTAACGGAGACATTACCTAGCACTTCTCTCCAACAAGAAAAAGGACATAACAGAGACTGTACATTACACGACTTTACAGGCCATATGCTACAGAAGATCATTAGAGGCAGTATCGCTTTTGTACTTCTAAAAAGCTGTAATTTTATAAAATCCTGTTTATCATTTCTACCATAGTCACTTCTGATTAAAATCCATGGCACAGTAATAATATTTTGCTACAAAAATAAATAAGTAAAAGTTTAAGATGCTGATATGCTTATAAAAGTTGTCTGAAGTTACTACAGAACAGAAGTGAGAACAATGAATGAAAACAGTGTATTTCTAAATAAATGTTCTGTGCAACAAAAGGATATTGCCTCTCTTATTAAGTTGTCTACACTTTATCTTCTAATTATCTTTCAGAATATTTTTATAACTTTCTTTTAAAAATAACTTCACTTTTAAAACTCACTCTCTCTCTATTTTCCATTAAGAAAATGGAAATAAAGGTGGAAAGGTTGTACAATTTGCTGATGATCTACACGACTATGTCATCTTATTTAGTTTAGAACAAAAGCAAAGGTAACGATGGTTTAGCTGGAGAAAAGACATTATGATGGCCCATGAACTACACAGTAGTTTCATTTTTCCAAGGGCCAGTTTTGATATTTCCTGTACTATCTGAGCTGTATATCATGGCTTCGTGCACATTTCCCTTGAGAATTCCGTTATGATTTGTTGTATTAAACGGCAATGACTGTGTCCGTGGATGCATTTCAAAATGAGCTGGATGGTGCACAGTGTCACTTTCTGGCATTTTAGTACAGCTATATATGACAGTACTTGCGTCGCTACTTTCAGGTTGGTTGACAGTAGGATATGGGTCGCTTTTTGAGCAGCAGGCCCGTCTGTGACCCGACTGGCTGTCATGTGTACTGTGGGGGCTGTCTGTATGTGAACTGTGGATGCTGCCATCAATACTTGAAGGAATATGGTAGGCGTATTCTCTTTCACCTGCAGATCTATGTCGACTGAAATATCGTGGCTTAGTTCTGCTTTTCAGACATCTATGAATGTGCATATTGGGTCTGAAGCTTCCCTCGTTGTGGACATGAATATGAGCTTCATCATCAAGGAGCTGGTCACAGTGCATTTTTGCACAACATGGTGTCACAGGAGAAAGGCAGTTAACGTGATTTTGAGCTGCTTGTAGGTTGGTGAGTTTGCAGTGGCTAGCAGACGGATGATTAAACACAGCGGATTTGTTGGGACATGGTGATTCCTGAAGACAGGGTGCATGAACTTGAGTGTCTCCATTGACGTTGACCTTTGGGCGCACATTAACTTGGACAGAATAGGTGTTTCTCCGAGATGGACAACAGGACCACCAGCAGTGCCACACATCATCTCGTTTTGCACAGTGATGTATCAAGATGAAAAGCCCCAGGGTCACACAGAAGGCTCCATAGAGACAGCTAAATATCATATCCAAGAAATGACCTTGAGATACTGCAAGTGCGCCAAAGGTCCAAGTGGCAGTAAACAGGAACAAAGTGAACGCTGCAGCTCGAAGCTGAGCCTTAAATGAATGCTCATTTTCCAGTAAGGAAGAAGAAATCATGGAGCAGGCTGCCTGGGGAACGGATGCAGTGTCTGTAATATGACCGTGGGCCACCTCAGTACTTGGCATTCTCTGCGGATCTTCTGTCCTTTCCTTTAACTCATACTTGCGCTCAGGATGGCGCTTCAGTTGAATGTACGTGCAGAGAAAGTAAACACAGGTAACCAGTACAATGAATGCTACTGGCCCATAAAAAGCACCAAGACTAGGCTCCCATGCCATCCAGCAACTGGAAACAACAAAAAGAGAGAGAGTCAAGAACATACTATAGCTCAAGTTTGATGCGCTGGACCACACACTGAAGTGAAACTGGGCTTTCTTATAAGTCAATATGATCCGACAGTACCTTACAAGTTTGAATAGGTTTGTCGTGGAGGTAAAGTGTGCCTTTAATATCAATTAAACTGTGACAACTTGTTCCTATTTTTTAACAGAATAAAACATCTACTACACTTTAGAGCATATTAAAGTAGAACATTTTGAAGAAAACTAGATCACTTGAGAATCTAGAATTCCACTGAATTTTGAGGCATTTATGCCAACCCTTTCTCCACTGTTAAAAATGTCAGGTCTAATACTTTGATTAAAAAGCAAATTTAGCATACTTTATACAATCTGTGTGAGCAACAGAAATTTTCAGATTTCAGTGGTTTGTACCAATCAACATTGATGTAAATTCTTAAACTCAAATATTGTCCTTAAGGAATCTTTTTTGTTGCTTAAGTAGAGAACAGCCTGAGTAACAAGAGGAGATAGAAAAAAATTCTAGTTGCAGTCTCCATAGTGAGAGGGCCCAAAACATATATGGCATTTCTAAGTTCACAGCAATTTCTGAAATATCTGGGAGTTAATTTATATTAGTAGAAAAAAAATAATCTCTCTTTGTGATGCACAGCTAGCAGAATATTATCGTAGTATAGTTTATTATTTGCTAGGCTTTAAATAATAAAACCGCAGCTGTTTCAAAGTAGCTTAAAGTAGTTTGCAGGTCAGTAAGAACTGAATAAGCCTCAGTCAGCTGTATAATTTAGCAGCCTAACAGGACTGTCCTGATGATGAATAAACTAGTAAAGTTAATGCAGGAGAAGAAAATGCTTCAGGCTGTTGAAATCCCAGATGGACCTTGGGAGAATTTGGGTTGGAGGTGGGGCTAGAATTAATTTTTCTGGTTTTCCAGTTTTTTTCTACTTTTCTAGTTTTCACTCTTCTTTGTGATCTGCTTTTAGCCATTGTTACAGGCTACTTTTAGGTTTTATACACTAAACTGTGCATGTACTGCCAGAAAGAGAGGTAAGTTACTTTCCCATACTGCTGGACTACAAGAAGAAGCAGTGAGCTTAAATTTCAGCCAAAAAAAAAAATAAAATTAAATTTTCAAAATTTCTCTTGCTGTTAGGATAATTAGGACAACAAGTTGTTGGACTAAAGTGTGGTATATACCTTACTAGAGCTCTTAAAACTCCTCAGATAAATAACTGCCAGGAATAGGAATGGTTTGAATACAGTTAATTTTCCACTGGGTCAGAAGGACAGATGAAGTGATCTGTCATGATCCATTCCAGCCCTAAAAGTGGTACTGTGAGACAATTCATGCTCATTTACGCATCAGTGATTGGTTGCAGTCCCTCCAATAAACTGAGGAACCTTCTGATATCACACTCCTGTCAAGCCAGGAATCATCTCCTATTACTTTAAAAATGGCAGAACGAATTTTCCTCCCAAGTTGAGAACCTCGCAACTAAAGAAGATGCAGTCCCAATGGGTACTCAGTATGAGAAACTGCAGTGCAAATGCTTATATATATGCATATATATTTAAATTAAATATATTAAATATATATAAATGTTTATATTTAAATCTGAACCTCAAACAAAAACGTACAAGCACTTATTAATGAACTTAGAAACACTTCACAAATCATATATTTTGGTATTTGACACACACATGAAAAGATTCCAGAAATATATCTTTGAAAAGATAGGTAAGTTAACATCTGTGTTTAATTTAATAAGGACAGAGTACAAAGCTATGTGAATACTAGAAGTACATTTCAATGCTGCCTATTTGATGCAAAGTGGAAAATGGAATGCTCCCCAGTGGAACAGTCTCTTGGGATGTTCTTATTTCAAGTGAAATCTCATTGTGGATGACTTGAAAAATCAATTGCGTTAAAAGAAAAAAGTTCAAGTTTGTGCATCTACATTTTTTTCTGTGCTAATCCTATTAAAACTGAGTAAGGAATCTAACTAATGGTGCTGTTGTTGAATTAGATGGTTTTTACCCAGTTTTAAAACTATCCCTCACCCATGCCTTGTTTTCAGTAGACTGTGGTACCAGGTATTGATAGGCTATGATTATCATGATTAGAGAAGTATAACCCCTGTATCTGTGACAAATCACGAGTCTTTTAATATACTGTTGATTATAAGTGATTGGAAAACTGGATAAGTTTGAGTAAATATATGAATGTGAATTGGGCCCTAGGCAGAGGAAACAGCCACAGTGTGTACTAATTTATTACCAGAATTTAAAATTAGATTATCAATAAAATACTTCTAAGAAGCCAAATGCTCAGTTACAAGGCATTCCGTTTCAGTTTCTCCTTTTCTCATCCAGAACATAACTAGTTTCAAATGCATTACAGTAGATTCTCAAAGCAGTAACTAAGAGGAACATCCACCAGAGTACCAGCAACAAGGTGCTGTCAGAGTACTGATGTAGCCATTAGTGCGTGAGTCATCGCCTTGTTGATCATTTACGTAGAATGTATTCATTTTTACAATCTGATTCACTTTCTGCCACGACTTTATGGCGAGGCTTATTGCAGTTCATTGATATACCATGTTTCATGCCAAGAATTAACAACATGATGCCTGAACAGCTTGTGGAGGTACTTTGAACACTAATATGCTGGTAGATGAGAGTGCTATTTTGTGATTGAAAGACACTGTGCCTGGAAAATTTCCATATGCTGCAAATAAAAAACCCACTGATTTTCAAGGGAGGAAAAAGGGGATTTTTACATGTCCTTTTTTCATGTAACTATTTAAAACTTACTTTAAATAAGTTACCTGGAAAATATCAATTCAAGGTAGATAATTAAATACTTCTAATTCATTAAGTTAATTAATGGCCCCATTAAATATGCCATCCATTCAGCAATTTTTAATATCCTCTCACTCATTGAGGTGTAAATGATAAGTGACTCTGTAAATGAGAAGTGATTCTATTGACCATAATGGAATCAAATTGGTGGAGGTGAAGCAGTAAACCAGATTAGGACACTGCTTTCATAACTATTAACCCACAAAATTTCATATTAAATATAATCCCAAGTGGCATGTCTGTATACTTTATGATGTCAGTTACATTTATCAGCATAAGAAGAATAAAAAAATGTTTTTCTTGAAAGTTTTATGATAATATTTTGTACTTACTATGGTGCATTGCCTTCAATCCCATAATTATTGATATTGGTTGCTGCTGTAATCCCACATATAATGAAAGGAACTCCACCACTAATCAGATAAAATCTGTTGAGAGATAAGAAGTGATATTTTAATTTTCCTGCATTGTAGTTGAATAGTTCTTTTTAAACAGTCATTATTTTCTCAAGCTCTTTCAATATACAACATTGACTGAAACACTACAGATACCCTTAAGCCCAGAAAAGTAAAAATGAAGCATGGTCACAATAAGCACTGTACTTCATAAAATAAAAAGCACAGCTTAACATTTAATATTTAAGTGCCGCACTTCATATATCTCCTGACTCATTGGTAAATCCTTAGAATGTGTAGCTGCTCACAGAGTCACATGAAGAGCAATGCCTTGTCTAATGAAAAAAACAAATTCCAAATACAAATATTTATTCACCTATCTGTGTATTTGTATTCAAAACTTATTAAAAGTGTAAGTGTTATATTAATATGACATTCAGACAATGGTCTACAGTTTAACCTGAGAATTTTCTCAGTGGAAGACAGTGAATGCAATGGAGTTGAGCTTGAAAGAGGGAAGGGGCAATCCACTTTGCAAATAAATAAATGACTAAAGATCTTCTGGACAGAGGAGTAATTTAGAGTAATTAGGAGGGTTAAATATTACCATGCATATACCACAATGTTTTTCACTCATTAAAAATCCAGCCTTACAAATGCATTAATAAGTGAGGGCCTATAACTTTTCAGCAAGAAATCATAAATAACCAAGAAGATTGTTAATCTAGGCACTAATGATTCTTTAAAGACTCATATCTGAAGACCCTTTATACCCCGTTTCATACCCCTTTAACTGGTTAAATGCCACTGAACTCCTTGACAGCAGCAGTCATCCCAGTGTATCATCATTAGGTTACACTGAAGTCCTAGGGGATGTCTCACTGAAATTGGCATCCTGCATTTCTATGTCCAAACGCAGCAGCACATACCATCATCATATTTTCCATTTACATAAGCAAAACACAAAATTATTCATGGAGCACAGCACTTGTACCACTGTGGTCTCTGAGGTGGAGAGCACCGGCCTGGCACATGTGAGGCTACAGCTGGGAGGTATGCTGCTCAGAGAGAATAGGGAAAATGTTTCCCTGCACCTAGAAGCTCAGCTGGTTCTCTGAACATCCTCGCTCGTTTTTCTATTTCAACCTATGTACTTGGTAGACAAAATTCACTTGTTTTCAAGGCACTCATCTGCTGCAGGAAACATTAGGCAGGGATACAAACACTTCCCAATCACTGCTGTTATGCTGTCTAAAAGGACTAAGAACTTGATGACATATGGGACACATGCTGTCCCGAATCTGGCCAGAAGTTCTCTAAAATGCAATACAAAATTTAGGAAATTTCAGTCCTTGCAAGGTAGGTTTTTGACAGAAATAGAAGCATAGTAAGCTCAACCATTTATGTCAAACCCAGTGTTAAAAATTTCTTAACTTCCTGCCATTGTGAAGCGGAATCTGAAGCCAAGCTTCAGAAAATGTCACTTTGACATTTTCAGTCAATCTTTGTCCTAATGATCTAAGCTATAAACAGAGCAGAGAAAATCATGCTCCACATTCATCAGAAAGCCTTTCAATTTCTGTAACTTCAAAGTCATTAAATATATACATTTTCTTCAAACTTGGCATATTCTGTAGAGCTCAACAAATTCCACTAAACAAGCTGCATCCTTACAAAACCCATTCATTCAATGATTGCGAGTATCTTTTGACTTGAGCATATTGAATAAGCTAGCCTAACAGCTTATTATTATTTTTAACAAATACATGTTCAATGATGTTTTTTGAAACTTCAGGAAATGACTAGGGTAAGCAATGAGGCATAGAAACTTTAATTCCAATTTGTCTAAGAAATAGTAAAGAGCAGAAAAATAGTATAGAATCAAGTATAGGAAACTACTTCAAACCCATCTGAAGTGATTACACCATAGAATTTACCTACAATGCAATCTATAATTTCATTTTTTGCAGTGCAACCACTTTCTACAAATTGGATACATAGATTTTAATCATATCCTTATCTAAAATCTCGAAGAAGCCTGTATTGGGGTGTTAGATAACCTACTTCATAGCTCACACTTACAGCAGCCTGCTGTACGTGATAACAGTAGCATCAGATGTTCGGGAAGCACTTAGCTACACTCTGCTTCAGAAACATGGCAAACTTTAGTCAAATTTCTGTCCTGTCACATAGCTAAGAGTTAGAAAATACATTCTAGAAATGACATAAGGTGAAGTCAAATGATTTCAGAGCACCCAAGGTACACTGTACTGATATCCAGCACAGCGTACTGCTTGCCCTGTCTCATTGCAAAGAAAAAAAATAAAACAAAAGAAGTAAAATAGTGAAGAGAAATGACAAGTGTGTACAAATGATTATTAACTGGTGGATTTGTGATTATTGAAGGGTGAAGGGAAAAAACTACTGCCAAAGAGAAGAAAAGTGAACAAGAGGAATGGGATTAAAATAGATGAAACAGAAAATGGAAGAAATGGAAGTTAAAATTTAAGGGTAGGAGTGCTAAGTCTTCCCCATTTTTGTGAGTTCATGGATACCCTAGACAGTATATAAAGGAGAAATGTCATAACAGAAAGTCACCAAAGAAGAGAAACACAGTTCATGAATATCCATACAGATATTTGTTGTGAGGAAGTATACTTAAAATAAAGAAATTTAGACGAGTACAAATGCAATCTAACTAATTCAGTCATTAGGTTTTTTTGATTTCTTCTTTTATACCCAGATGAAATGATTAGCACAAGAAAAAGATGAAGTAAAATTGATAGTGCATGAATAAAAAGCAAAAATGTAGGCACTAAGTAGCTAGAGTTCATACTTGTAGGAAACCTTTTACCTAAGTGAAATAAAGTGCTTTATAACAATAATTAATTTAGCCCCACAACCCTTTGTGTGGCCAATAAACATTTTCCCTGTTGTACAGATGAGAAAACAAGTAAGGAGACATTATGTGTTCAAGGTCATGCAGAAAGCCTGTTTCAGAGCGAGACTTCTTGTTTTTCATCCTATGTTTAAATACAAAATGCCTCTATATTACTCTAAATGAAGTGATCGGTGAAATCATGGTATCTGAGTCTTGGTCTCCAAGCCCAAGAAACAGTTTGCCTTGCCAGAGGCTCATGCAGGGGCAAGAATTAAGCTCTTATCTGAAGAATTCACTGGGTAGGATGGTTTCCTCCCAGTATTCATGAAGCCTTGCCAGTGAATACCTGCCTGTTACTCCCTACAAGCCTGATTAGTGTAGGACAAGCCTGTGTGCACTGTATCCTCTGCAACCCTAGCACTAACATCTCCTGGTATTTCATATAGAGCTGACTGAGCACATACATTGAGCAAATATTCCAGATCTGTTAAAGTGGTCTGAGTTGAGGGCTGCAAATTGAAAGACAATGAGATCTGCTGCTGTTACTGCAGGTGTAATGGGTAGTGTTTCTCTTAAGTAATGCTCATTCAGAAACAGTATAATAAGCAGTATACTAAAGATGAACACTGTAGATTGAGCAAATAAATGCTTTTCCACCATCTCTTTCACCCCTCAATTTTGTTTTCTTATTAAAAAAAAAAAATCAATCTTTTTTCCAATTCTATTCACCTAACTTATATTTATTGTTCTCCCTCATGACTCGTGGTTTTAAAGTTTTAAAGATCTACAGCCCGTGGCTCAGAGCACAGGTTTTATCCTCCACTTGCGTCCTCTGATTTTTGTAAAAACATATAAAAATATTTCAAATGAACCCTATCCAAACCCTGGTTCTACACCAGTGACTTAGTGACACAAGTTATGGGACTTAAGAGATCATTTTCTTATTTTTCTTATTAAGCCCGTCGGCTGTCTTCTCCATAAAAGAACATGCAGTAACTTGGGACTAAGAGCCAATTTCATCAACTTGTGTTACTCTTCTACCATTCAATTCAAGGAAGTGAAGGGTGATACTCAGGCTACCAGTAACAAAATGCTGTAGGCAGCAGCAGGAAGATGGGCCGGTTGGAGAAGTCTGCTTTGACAGATCTGGCTGTTATAATGGAGCCAGAGAACACAGAGGATTTGGCTGTAATTGATAGCCATGTGCACGGATCTTTAAAGACTGGTAAACAACAGGGAGGAAATTAAAGCTTTTTACAGCTAAAAATTGATCTTGACAAGTAGTTTATTTATATAATATTTTAACATTATTTTACAGGGAAGACTGTGGGGTGATATGGGGCTTTGAAGAAACTGACAAGCTGTTGCTTCAATAGCCTTAGGGATGAGTTAAAATTTGTACATTGTTGTTACAGGCCACCCAGGGATGTCCTGAGGATTCCTAGCAGGCTTTCACATAAGCATACATTTGTTTACTGAAGCTCATTCTATCACATTTTCACTAATGTTGTTACTTGAGCTAATTAGATCAAAGCTTCTGTGGTAGGCTTCTGTGCTCTGCAATGTGGGAAACACCTAAGGCCTGAAAGCCAGACTGTGCAGGCACACTCAAATGGTGTGCAGTAATTTGTGAGGGGAGGAACCAAACTCACTGAACAGGAGAGGAAGGAACCCCTAAGTTCTGCTACAGCCACCGGAGACCAATAAGTATAATATTTTTAATTACATGCAGCAATATAAACCTCCAAAATCGTAAACACAAGCAGACACTGCTTGCGGTGATGTCTCTCTGATGACATCACAGCTTACTATTTTCCAGCTTCTGAGCAAAAGCTCCTCTTGTAAGGCAACTCTACTACAAAATACTGGGAGCTACAGAGCCAATCTGAGAGAAACAGGATAATGTCAGCAAGAAAGACTGCAATAGCCTGCAGGCAGCATCAATTCTACTAACTTAACATAGAGTATATTCTTCTGAGTTTATTTCCATAACTATTACATAGTAAGCCACTGAGCAAAAAGAGACTTCTACCAGTGACGAATTTCTTGCTTGAGTGTCTGGCTTTTCCCTAGTCCAAACCTGTTAATGAGTCCTTCCTCTGCTCCAAACTGGATGAGACCTTGGTTTTGTGGGTTTAACAACATTGTTTAAGATTTGTTTCTCTTCTGCAGAATGGTGATGAACAAGGAAGTGATTTACTAGCCCCAGTTAGCCATTACTGCACACATTGCTTAAAATGCATTTGTAAGTATTACTCTCTACATGACCAACTCTACAGAGGTACATGTTATATATGTAAAGATACCATTGCCTTCTCTTTTTCTCATTAGTACAAGTAGAGATGGACCTATTTATCCTCACTTCTAGGGTACAGGTCATGTAGGAAGAGATGTCAATCTATTAGCTACTTGCAAAATTAACATGAAAATTAAGAAGTCACAGTTCACAGTAAAAAGACTTCCCCCTTTATTTTTTCCTTGAGCTGGGATTTGATTTTAACATCTTTATGAAAGTAATCCATATAGAAAATGGTCATTAACTTCAGAGCTAAACAGATGCCACAGTTCAAGTACCCTGGAGGCAGGCAGACAGATAAGTAGCTGCCCTGTAGAAGGCAGAAGCATATACAAGACAGTTTTTCAAATTATTCTTCTTGATATTTTCATGCATCATATCATTTCATAACTCCTTTTCCTGGGAATTTTAATAAATTAAAGAATCTGTAAAATTGAGAGGGTTTTGAAGACATTTTTAATCTTATTCCCATATAGTTTGGTGTTGGACTAGATGACCTTTGAAGGCCCCTTCCAATTGAAGGATTCTATTCTATAGTCTTGACTTACAAATATATTTACAAAAATGATGTTAGTTTTGCTTCATGGCCTTGTTGAAAAGAAATAGCCCATATTTCTTAAGCACTGTTTCCCTGTTTGCAAGTATGAAATAAACATGGAGATTACACACACTCACACAAAAGGAAAAAGGAAGAGTTGTGTGGAAACTCCATCTAGCCCTTTTATGTGACAATATTATTGTTCATTCTTACTGTCTGTTTACATTCCATCTTTTTCCACAAGACCTTTCACTTATTCAGCACTGATGGAGCAAAGCTCATTGGACAGGTAGTTACTCATTTTATATATATACATATCCCCTCCTTCTACATCTTGCTGCAAATTAAGAGCTTCACAAACATCAATTAATTTTTATAATGTTCCTGTGAGAATATATACAATCTTCCCCATTTAGAGGCAGAAACAAAAGTACAGAGAGTTGAATGACAAAGTAATTAAAAAAATGCTCTGCAGATTTGTTTGCTCAATTTAAGATGTCCAGACTCACAATTCAACAGACCTACACTCCAATTTTCTAGTAAAATTGGCTGTGACACTGATGTTTAAATGCTTTGCTGACTGTGGCCTTAGAGACTTACAACATGGGAACCTAGACAATAAATGGGGAGAATGTTAATCAGTAATAGAAAATATTAAACATCGCCTATCAAACAGCTCATAATAGAGTTCAGAGAGAAAGTACTACAGAAATGCTGTGACACCAAAAGAATCACAATCACTTCATCCCTAGGATACACATCAGATTTTTCAATTCTGTTTCCACAGTTAATTTCTAGTAGTAAAATGGCTGAAACTCTTTTTCTGAACAATTCATTGCTACCTCATTTTTCCAGGCATTTGACTACTCTGGCATAGAGCTGTTAACTGAAATAATTTTGCAGTTCCAGTCTACTGAATCAAATGCAACTGCTTCACTGAGCATTGCAGCACACCTTTAGAAAGTCAATTACCATCAAGATGTCCTTCTGACTTTCAAAGGGAAAAAAAGAAGCATTAACTTATCAACCCTCATCAACAGAAGAAATTCTAACAGTCTATATGTGACAACGTCATTTTATATAATATGAAAGTGAAATGAAAAGTAAAGCATGCAGAAATAGTGATATTGTCACATATTTAATACCAGATTTATATGTATTACTGTTATATATATATAATTACATATATACAGATTCCATTGTTACATATATTATTAACCCCATTGATGACTGTCAGTAGAATCACCTTGAATTGTAAATAGAAAATATGGATTTATTTGGTTTTACATTATGTAATATTTCATTAAACCTGCAAAAGAAATCAAATGATATCACTAGCTTGTGGAAATACATTTAAATTTGGATCAGATATGACAGTCACATAAAGAGGTTTTTGGTCTATGTTCTCCCACAGCTAAATTTTGAAATCATATTTTTCAAAAGGAATTTATGTGAATACAATATTTTGACATTCACTAATACAACTTCTTGAGTCTTCCAATTTTCATATGATCTGGAGTTTGATATATGGAAAATGGCATCAAAATCTTTTTATTATTATTATTATTAAAAAGAGTTAGAGACCTTGTTTTTATTGTGAGCTAAATTACCACATGACAGCTGAATCATTCTGGTTCCATGAACTTTAATAGAGAAATGTGAAACTGCCCATTTTCTGGAGAATGATATTTTTAGTTATATTTTCTGTTTTCTGCTGTACATGCGTGGAATTATTCAGAATATAAACAGGACCCAGCAATTGATTTCATGAAGACTGGAACTGTACTGGTAGACCCAGGTGGCCTGTTCTTAGCTTTGCTTAGCTGAACATTCAAGACAGATGTGGGCAAACAGACAGTGAATAAAGAATACAGGAACTCCTCAGAAACATCTCCAGGGAAGATACGTTAATTCTCTTCTAAATTCATGTCTTCTTTTCCTTTCTCTCTTATATAAATAAATGATCTTATATGAGGGGCAGGATCTTTGCCCACAGTGCCAGAGGGAGCCAAATTATTTAGAAGAAAGAGAAAAATACAGTGTGAATTTCCAGAAAAGCTACATTTTTAATTTGCACAATTTGTTGCAAACCTTTGATCATATCAGGCAATATCAAACCCTTCTCCAGAAGGTATGTTTCAGCTTTCTCTACAGAGCCTTTATATGGTCACTGAAAGAGCTGAAATTTGATATTACAAGTTTTGACTTACAATTTTATTCAGTGTCTAAAAATGTGGAAGATCCTCTTGAGATCTTTCCTATTGTTATGTCATTAAGTGTCTATAATTTCAGACTTCCTATATTTTGAGTTATTTATCTTTGCCACTCATCTACTACTGTGAAACTTACAGGAACTTCACAACCTCTATCCATCTCAGATCAACTCAGATAACAGAGTGGGAAGTTCTCAAAGGCCAATATAAACAAATTGCGTGATCACATACAACTTTACAGAGGTCTTTAAGGAGATCACAGTATAAATGAAAATGAATTACCATTACAAAAAATTATAAACCAGTTGTGGAAATGTGAACTTTGATGGCTCAAAGAGTAGTACACAAACAGGATTCTTAAATTTACTGTTTTGGAAAAAAGGATTTTTTTTTTTGTACACTAATGTCATTATTTTTACTTTGCTTTCCTTACTCTTGGGTGATGAATGCTGGCTTTACTAATTACAGAAAGGAAGCAAGAAAGCATAACTACAACAGACTAAAAAGCATTTTTATCTTTCCTGGACCTGAAACATTTCAAGCATCTTATAAAGCCTGTTTGATTGATGTAGGGCATTAAAATAATGTGTTTAGGAAATTTAACATTGTCCCATGAAAGCTGCCATTTCTGCCATAAAAAATGGGCTTTCTGTAATGAAAATGAAAATTACAGCTTCACAGAAAAGTGCATTTAAAAGTTCTGAATGCATCAACAGGTCTCTGTAGCATAACAGTGACTGAGTGGTTGCTGTTATACACAGTACCTTCAGAAATATTTTGAAATTATAAATGTTCTCTCCTCTGTATAATACACATATTTCTAATATTTAGTACTATGTACCCACACCCCCTTATAAATTGCTTTCTAAAAGTGTACAGAAAAATGGTAATTTTCACTTCTTCATTTAGATATGTTCAGTGTATTCTATGCATATTTTAAAATTATATCCTCACAAGACTCAAGATATTTATACTGCCTCTGTATAGATATAAATAGAGGTAGCTCTATCGGCTTTTAAATATTAAAACTTCAAAGTATTAAAGAGTTCTTACTGTGTCTGAGGTTATTACTGACGAGGTAATAAAAGCCACATCCTTAAAATATTGTCAAGAATTAGGTGCTGCATCATCAAAATTACACAGAGTTTGTGTTTCAGGCTTCTGCATCTCCGTTTTTACAATCGTATGCTAATCACAATTTACTTCTACCTTCCATCTATTTAGATAATTGGGTTTACTTTCAACTGCATGTATCTAAAATCTAATCACATAGCTAGAGCAAGATGTGTCCTCAGGCAAAGTGAGAGAACCTTGTTTAAGACAAGAAACTACATACTAAATAAAAATAATATCATTTTGATTATTAAATCCTCTTGGTTTACAAGAAGTATTCAGTCACAAACCCAGAGGGCCATTTAAAATTGAGAAGCATTTATGCAGAAGTTCCATGGAAACCACAAAACCCTTCCTGTTGATTTTCTAAAGTTATCAAGCTTTTGTCATTGGTAACTCAAATACACATTTTTAGAGAATATATGAAGGGAACTTGCTGATGTGAAAAGTGTACATGCTGGTCTTGAATTCCTCTAAGGTTCATAGTCAGTGCACAGTAAAGAAAAAAATTCTGTGCTTGGTTTTAATTCTCATTTTAAAATATTTCTGTTAATTTCTTCAAACTTAAGACAAATTAGTATTTAAAGCATCAAATACATGATTTTCAATTACATGAAATACCACCTTCCATCATACAGAAAAGCATACAGAAAGAATTTCAGGTGAAAACAGTAAAAGGCACAGATGTTAACATCTCATGATAAGTCATCCTGAATGACTTTGCATATCAATTCTTAAAGCCCTGCAACACTTTTTTTTTAATTGTAAACTGGAACCACACAACAAAAAACTTAAAGTATTATGTGTCTGTATTATCTATGTAAGTTAAATACAAGGTGGTTATTACTACATTGTCATTATTATTATTATTTTATTTCTACTATTAGATTTTCTTTGTTTACAGATACTTGGTGGAATAAAAAAAAATCTCAATACATATTTGGAGCAGTAGAACTGAATAGTATACCTGCCTTGAGAAATAACTTGCAGTCTATGAAGACTGGATTTAATGAAAATTTATGCACTAGAAATTTTAAATGGGGGGCCACAAGATGTAGCTCAGGTAAAAAAACAAAAGAAACATTTCAACTTTTTTCTCAACTGAATTCTTCTGAATTTCTACTACGCAATCACTTACTTCTAAATATTGACTTCTATTTCTTTTCCAGAATCTGAAGGCATATAGAAATGTTGACATTTCCCACAAATGACAAATCAGTTTTACAGCTGGCTGCATTTGGAACACGGATATGAAATTCTACTAATACCTCAAAGGACTAATACAGAAATTCAAAACCTATTAATTTGATCAACTGTGAATAATTACTCTCTTGTCTTCGTAATTAGATAGTGTTTCAACATTTTTTAAAGAATATTTTATTACTTCCTGTCATTTGACGCATGATTCCTTAGTAACAACAGGTTCACTTGCATGTATTTCAGTATTGTAGTATATTCCTTAATCTTACTAGTTGAAAGAAAGCTATTTTTCCATATTTTCACAACTAATTTTTTAGCTGGACCAAATCATTTTCAACCCATGTAGCAATGATTGACGTATTTAGCATTTTATAGACCAATAACAACAGCTTCAAGTAAATGAATACATCAGATTTTGTTATATCAAAACAAAGGTCCTCTCCATCATGTTACACATGCTGACTGGTCAGTGTACACTGATCAAGGTGAAGAAATATCTATTTCTCATAACAATATGCCTGAGGTAAGAAACAGTTTAAAGCATGCTACTGCTTGTCAGAAAAATTTTTTGATAAAAAAAACATATTTGATAGTACCTAATTTCTACCTAAAGTACACAAATGTATGATTGTCAGAAAATGTTTCCTATTTCTATTAGCCAAGAAACAATATATAGAATGTAGACTCTTTAATATGCTTCTGTTGGGAAGATCTCACAAATGAAAAGTAAATAATAGAGGAAGGTGGCTTTACGTGGTACAGTGGACTGCCATACAAAGCGAACTTGCTCCTTTCATTGCTAGAAGGAGATAACCACTTGAGCAATAGTCTTATGCCTGGACTCTCTTCTGCGACGAGGAAGACTCTGATCCTTTGCTTAAATTAGACAACTAATGGAAAGCCATATGATACCCCAGTGCTGTCAACAGCAGATATACATACACTATCTCAGTTTTTCTTTCGTTTCGGAAAAAAAGTTTTGTAGCAACAAATAGTGCTAATTTCCTTATGAGGAAGGAATACCCTCAATTGTGGGGATGAAAAATCATTTGCCACTATCTTTTTTTTTAATAAATATATTTTACACTATGCAGCTAAGAATGTTTATATTATATACCTATATACCTATGAATTTAAAGATGTTTTATTAAACACATTGGGTTTAGTTTATGGCATTGAGAGTGATTTTTTTTGTGTTTTAATTCCAACTAGTTTACAACCTGTGTATTTCATGTTTGTGTTCCACTCAAGAGGAAAGCTAAGATAAAACACAATGAGGATGGCAGGAAGAAATTAGGTCTTTAGAGATTTTCATAATTGAAGAGTTAAACTGGATGACTTACAGACATTTATTATCTTTTAAATCTTTTGAGGGTCCATCCACCCCAGCTGTTAATATTGAGAGAAAGTCTCTTTAGACCTACTGTTCTTCTAGCTCATATAACTCTGTAAACTGAAATATATGCACTACTCACAGAAGAGTGACTCACAGGTGAGTGAGCATAACTTGAATATTCCGATAGTTGGAAGACTATGTGCCAGTCAGATTGCTTAGAAGAGCAGAGTGCATTATTAAGATATAACTGAAGACAGGACTGAGGTCAGAAAGAGGCCTCATGTAATATCACGTCAACACCTGTAACTGGGACAGCAGGCTAGAATAGTTGCATCAGAAGAAAAATTTTTCCCATCTACAAATTTTCTCTATTACTGTATCAGGACAGTCGTACATTTTTTACTGATGTAAGAATTCCTGTTGACTTTGGTCAAATCCCATATGAGTGAGATGCAGAATTGCATGGTTTTCCATTACACAACTGCATTATTCCTTTGAACAATCTAATTTATCCATCAAAGAATCTTTGAGAAGTTTCAAACCTATGGGTTACAAAAGTGAAAATGTTTAATTTTGTTTTCCTCTCTCCAAAGATAAAATCTTATATTGAGGTTATTACAGGGTTATCTGTAACTTCAAAGCTACACTCTACACAGATACCAAAGAAAACAAGAAATTAAAATCTTAATTATTAGGTGTCATTGCATAAAACAAATGTTAGTAAAGAGTTAAAACACAGTGGAAGTAACTTTCCCTCATGGTGTCAGATGTTTGGCTTCTTTCTGGAATGCCTTCTCCTTCCTATTCCATAGGATGAAATTTCACCTTCTAATCCAGAGGCAGTAAAAAGCATGCTCTTTTAATGCCATATGTGAATGAATGATTATGGATTAACCACTATTATATCACAGACAAGCTGTACTACAAAATCACAGAGATTTAAAATAAATGGCAAAAATTCAGTTAGACATCTTGTCCTTAATTCACCCTACTGAAAAATAAGAAACATAGGTACAATGGCATGAGTTCATGAGTGTCAACCCCAATTTTTATTTTTAATGTTAAATTTTTTTCGCTGTTGTCGGTTTTAGACTTACTAAGTTAAGCAATGGGAAATGCTATATATATGATGATGGCATGAACATTTGCTTTTTCCTGTTGTTTAAGAACTGACATACACAGAAATCTATTTTTGGTGATCTCTATCCCAGATTTTAACCAGGAGCAAAAACAAAGCTTTTCTATCATATATAAGAAAGGTTAAAGGGTAAGTTTCAGTAAAAAAAAACTCACAGGGTTTATTGGAACATTCAGCCAAGAGGTCATGAAAGTTTCAAAGGAAAGGACAAGCAGAGGAAGAAGAGATTTAATTTTATAAATAACTAACAATTGGTTTTGTTGATTTTTTTTT
>VXAB01004310.1:368661-467601 GCA_013399175.1 Odontophorus gujanensis | reverse complement strand
TAAAAATGAGCACAAACATACAAACTGGGAGATGAAGTAATAGATATATCTGAAAAAACTCATCTGGATACAGATGTAAAATTTGTGGGTTATGTTCTTTATGAATTACTAATTCTACCTTCTACTTAAATGATTACTTGTAATAAGCATGATAGGACAGGGAAATGTACTTACATTTCAAATATGTTCAACAAAAAATCACATAGAATATTTGAACATAAATCTCTACAGCATTACTAACATCCAATTCCTTGATGCTGCTAATATTGAGGGGCAAACAGTAATGATGTTCAGTCATCATAGTTCTACTGCTTTCCAATTAATAGATAAAACAGTAATGAGGTATCTCTCCTAATCAATAGATAAATAGTAGTCAGGTTTCTCCAAGGCTCAGATTTACTTTCACAGAAAGTCTATATCAGCTTTTACTTTCATCTGAGCTGTTAAAATCTTCAGTGATTCCCTGAGCAACAACTGTAGTCCAATAATAATGGCACTAGTCCTTTATCTGAGTGAGTACTCAATCATTAATATACGCATATAAGGCCTGACCTGGACATTCTGTTTTAATAATAATGCTAAATATCAAACATTATATATTTAAATTATTGTAATCTGTACCTTTAAAATTGCAAGGAATTTACATAATTTTATTTTTAATTAACAATGAGCAATAAACTTCATCAGTGAATTAAAATTTTCCTTGGTTATGTATGTTTAATTCCATGTGATTCACTGAAAATACGTTGTGGGTGTGGATGTCTCAGAGCAGAAGCTGGCCTAATTTTTGTTATGTTTTATACAGTAATGTGTTACCTGAATAAAATTACCTGGAGGATCAGCAGCCAGTTTCTACTAGACTCATAACATCTCCAAGCACTGAAGGCATATTTGGAGCACATTAGTTTCAAAGTCTCTTCTGTCAAAATTTGCTTGCATAATAAAACACTAGAGGTTCTTGTGAGATCCACAAGGCTGTAGGAATTCAGCAGTAAATAAAGGTCTGAAAAATTAGAACGCTTAGAAAAAAATGCTTGTTTTAAGAATAATAGAATTGTAGAGCAGGAATGCATTTAATCCACTCCAACGCTCATAGGCAGGGTCACATTAAACACTAATCATGAATACTGAAGTTTATCTAATCTATGTTAACAAATTACTAATGACATTTTGTCTCTTTTTTTTCTACAGCATCCCAGGTGAAGTGTTTTAATTATCAACCATTCCTATAGTTTAAATTATTTTTCTAGCAACAATTTGCTCCCTACTGTGAATTAAGCTTATTACTTATTGTCTTATCTTCAGTAATTTAAAATAATTTCATTAATAACAAGTTTTAAATATCTTCACAGTGTTGATAAGCTCACTTGCACCTAGTCAAGAGGGTCCACAATTTTTGAGCGATTTGAACTCATATATTCCTTTTTTTTTTTTTTTTTTCATACTTTTGGCTGGCATTGCAAATATGAAGTTAGAAGACTGCTTTAAAAGTCCAGGCTAAGGGGTTCAGACAAATCACATGAGTCCAGAAATCAAACTCTAAGCAGAACATGAAACATGAGATTTTCTCTTCTTCGTTTCTTGCCCTTTTTACTGGGGAACCTCTCAAGAGGTCCATATCATTATCAGGGAGGTCAAAATTTCTTCTCCTGGTGCATTTCTTCAATGCCTCTGCCTCCTGTTTTCTAGGTTTCCAACCATTTCACTGAGTTTCATTTATAAAGCATGCTGTTCTGCACAGGCAATTGTCCAACTGCCTCTGTAAAACACATGGATGTACTCGTAGCACTTTTTAATGGTGCACAGAGCAAGACAGACATTGAAAAATCAAATCAGTAGGCAGGAAACTCAGAATGACCATTCCGAATATGTTGCAGCTGTACTTGAAGTTTAAATTTTTAGCGTGAAAATAAACATTTTAAAATGTTCAGTTAAATCAACAGAGAAAATACTATGCACATACAAGACCTGCGCTACAGATAGGACTTGCCTTTCCTCTACTATACTTATGAAACTCCACAAGGAACCTCGTGGTAGGTAATTTTGAAGTAGTTAGTCTAGAAAATGAACTTCCTGTTTACCCCAGTAATCAGTATCAACCTACTGATCAATAGTCAATATGACATAATTAATGAGGGCTCCATCTACTCTGGAAATGATTATTAGTATATACTTTACTCTTTATTAAAAATAATATTAAATAATACGCTATATAGTAGCACTTTCATTTCCATGCCTTCTTCCTGTTTATGTTAAAGGAAAAGTGATTATAAAAGAAAAAGGCAAAATTCTGAGGCACCATACTTGCCAAAAACACGCTTTATATATTTGGTTTTTTACTGCTAATTTATTTTAAGAAAGCCCACGTACTATTTATTGTTTAACATTTGCTCTTGGTTTATCTTTAAGCCAAAAATGGAATAGTGGCAATGTATTGGCAAATGCAGTAACTTAGCAAGACCTACACCATGCTAAAATTCAAATACATATTGTTTGTACTGTACTGCCATTATTATAGAATAACAAATAATTCTATATTATATAGTTGGTTGCCTACAGTGTTTAGGTTTATGTGACATGGCAGTTCATCAGTCTGCACATCACAATTCTTCACACCTTATATTTTCTTGCAACATCACAATTCCCATTGCAGTTAAGCTGGACATATTTGCATATTCAGTTAAAACAAAGGTGACCCATGACAAGCTTTTAGTTGCATCTTTCTAACATGATTTTTATAAGGATTTGTATCCCACATCTCTAATTTCCTTAAAGTTAATCATTGCCTGATTTTTAAAATAATTTCAATAACAATACTATCATGCAAAACTAAAAGTCAGAAAGCTTTTTCTGTAGCTGTGCATATGTGCAGATTGGTATGTTTAGTTCTTTGTCCATTCCATGGTAATAGACACATAGGATTTATGAGTTTCAGCTTTTTTTGCATAATCACGTCTTATCTACAGGACACCAGACAATATTTAGTTCTTCCAAAAACCCAGTAAAGTTTGCTATGAAGACCCCAATGGAGTCTGAATATATTATCTTCAAAGATTTTTAGAACTTGCAAAACTTCCAATCAGCGTCTTACATTTAGCCTGGAGCAGAATATCAAAGCACAGAACATTTTATCAAGCTTACCCTACCCTCTAACTTATCCTCCGCAATTATGCACTTGACTAGCTGGAATTCTAGAAAGTGCTGAGACAATGAATGCCATGACAAGAATTCTGAATTTCCAGGAATTCACAATGAATGCACCTAATACAGTTCAGAAGGTCAGCATGTTGTAATAACAGGCTTTCCAACTCAAAATATCATAGGAATCATTACAAGCCTCACTGAAGATCACTTCTTAGCGAGCTTGCAAATGCCGTAACTCATGCTGCCAACAATTTTTAGGCCCCAAGACCACAATTCGCTTTTTAACTGACAAAGTATAACTGAGATGGGTCTTCTGGAGAAGGGTGAGAGGGTAGGGTTATGTCTGTCAACATCTTTAGAATCAAGGATACTTCCAGTTCAAGGGATCTTGATACACAACTGGCAATTATATTTAATCGTTCATTTACAAGTACTGAGTTAACATATTTTTCTTTTGCAATAACCATAAGCCATGCTTTTTTTTTTTTTTTTTATGTACAGGAAATAGTTCAGACACTGTTCTTTAAACAAGGAGGATAAAACTTCACCTTCTACTTCAACATTTCAAAGATTTGATATTATTAGATTGCTACTCTGAAATGACTCAACATCCTGTGTATCTCACTTGCACTTTATGTAATGAAGTTATGGCAGTAACAAAGCCCTTTTTCTACTTTGACTGCAAAAAGGATCTTGAAATGAGATTGTCAGTGAGGAAGCTCTATTCAAAGCACCATTCACTTAAGGCATTTGGTTGTGTGTTCAAACACTCTGAAGGTGAAAAAGGTAAGTTCTAATTCATAGATTCATAGATTCATAGATGCATTAGGTTGGAAAGGACCTACAAGATCATCTAGTCCAACCATCCTCCTATCACCATCCCTACCCACTAAACTACTAAATCAAATCCCTTAGCACCTCATCTAAACGCTTCTTGAACAGCGCTAGGGATGGTGCCTCAACCACCTCCCTAGGCAGGCCATTCCAGTGCCTGACCACTCTTTCAGAGAAAAAGTTTCTCCTCAAATCTAATCTAAATCTTCCTTGGCGCAACTTGTGGCCATTCCCTCTCGTCCTGTCACTAGTAATCTGGGAGAAGAGGCTGACCCCCTCCGCACCACAATCCCCCTTCAGGAAGCGGTAGAGTGCAATAAGGTCCCCTCTGAGCCTCCTTTTCTCCAGACTAAACAATCCCAGCTCCCTCAGCCGCTCCTCATAAGACTTGTGCTCCAGACCCCTCACCAGTTTTGTTGCCCTTCTCTGAACACGCTCCAGGGCCTCAATGTCTTTCTTGTAGTGAGGGGCCCAAAACTGAACACAGTACTCGAGGTGCGGCCGCACCAGAGCTGAGTACAGGGGGATGATCACCTCCCTGCTCCTGCTGGCTACACTATTTCTAATACAGGCCAGGATGCCGTTGGCCTTCTTGGCCACCTGGGCACACTGCCGGCTCATGTTAAGCCGAGCATCAACCAACACCCCCAGGTCCTTTTCCTCTATGCAGTCTTCAAGCCACTCTGCCCCAAGCCTATAGCATTGCATGGGGTTATTGTGGCCAAAGTGCAGGACCCGGCACTTGGCCTTATTGAACCTCATCCCATTGATCTCAGCCCAGCTATTCAGCCTATCCAAATCCCTCTGAAGGGCCTCCCTACCCTCTGGCAGATCAACACATCCTCCCAGCTTGGTGTCATCTGCAAACTTACTGAGGGTACACTCAATCCCCTCATCTAGGTCATCAATAAAGATATTAAACAAGATGGGCCCCAATACCGACCCCTGGGGGACACCACTCGTAACAGGACGCCAGCTGGACTTAACTCCATTAACCACTACCCGCTGGGCACGGCCCTCTAGCCAGTTCCCCACCCAGAGGAGAGTGAACCTGTCCACACCACGGGCTGCCAGTTTCCCCAGGAGAATACTGTGGGAGACCGTGTCAAAGGCCTTGCTGAAGTCCAGGTAGACTACATCAACAGCCTTTCCCTCATCTACCAGTCTGGTCACCCAGTCATAGAAGGAGATGAGGTTGGACAAGCACGACCTGCCCTTTGTGAACCCGTGCTGGCTGGGTCTGATCCCCTGGTTGCCGTGCACGTGCCGTGTGATCTCCCTCACATTTCTTGTTTGATTCACATTATGCTGGAAAATGCTACCTTATTATGACAGTGTATACTGGCAACAGAGTGCTGACTGTGAAGGATATTCATGTGTCCTATTCAAAGTACAACAGCTTTTTTGAAGTACCACTAACTATATATTGCTATTCCGAATCCACTTCATATTTTACTATTTTGTTTTTTGTTTTTTTTTTTAATGAAAACGGGCTACCACGGTACAATTAGCTCAAAGCTGAATCATGACATTTTCTTTGACCTATGATAATTTTAGCCAGAAGCAAAATACACTTCCATCATATGGAGAAAAACTGAACAAGAAGAATTCATGAAAATGTTTCCCTTGCCACCACTTTATACTTCTTTCCACTACAGATCTTTCATTTTCATTGCTGGAAAGCAAAAAAAAAATGGCTCTGGCTGTAATCCCTGACTCCATCTGACCACATATCAGCCTTTTAAGAGTGAATATGTAATACCAACATGTTTCTACTATATCAAACCAGCTCAGATTCTGCTATCTTCTCTACCTCATTAATGATGTACATACCTCTGTTTTTTGCTCTCTTTAGCTTTTATACCTCAGTTGGCAGAGTCTTTCTGTTCTACTGTCTACGGCCCCAGAATTAGCTTTTTTTCTTTTTTACAATTTATAAGTCTGCCAGTACAGTCTGACATATAAGATTAGCATTCATGTTCAAAGCATTAGTCACTAAAATAATTACCTTCAGAATACAAGAATTGCTCAAAAGATTAGCCAAATAATTAAGCTAAGCTAAATCTTTGAGATGGCTCCTACCCTTAGTTTATTTCAATATCCTATATAATAGCATATTAGAAGTAGATTATTTTTGTTGAATGTAAAGAATATTTTGAGTAAATTAAATTAATAACTGGAAGGAAAATATGGCTTCTCATTATCAATTTCTGCAGTGCAAATAAAACCAACATGTTTCAGCAATATGACTTTTCTCCTTCCTAAGGTATTTGATAAATACCAAAATAAGAAGCATAGGACTGGTGTTTCACAACTAATACGCAAGAAAATAGCTGCTGTACACAATGTTCTTTTTAAGAACTTGTGGTAGAGGCTGTAAGCATCCTTCATGTGGATTGCAAAAACTTTCACTGTTCTGTAATGAATCAAATTAATTACAGCACAATTTGACCAAGTCCTAAAAATGTACATTGAAAAAGACCACTTGCAAGCCTGAACTTACAATAACTAAAATAAAAGATACTGATGATGATATCAAGAAAGTTCGCTGAGCTTCCTGATGACTGCCCACGAAGCATTCTATACTCTAAGCAAAGGATGTAATCAGGTATTTAAAACACAACCAACTTCAGCGTGGTATAGGCAAAATTTTTTAATTGAAACTACTGTCTTGCTGTACAATTATTCATCTAAATGGTGTAAAACATTCTCACAGTGTGGGGAGGCATTACTTCCACTTACTCTCCAGTGAAAGAACTGTGGCTATTCTAATAGGAGAGATTGAAATACAGAGATCTCCTCAGGGCTTCTGAGAATTTTACCCTCTGGCATTTCCCATTTATTTCAACACATACAAAGAGTTGTTAAGGAAATGGCAGATAAACCTTGAAATAATCAGGCTTAAATTTAAACTTTATAAAGGTGATTTGGTATGTTCACTGTATGAAGAAAAAAATGAGATTCCATGGATGAAGAATAGAGGCATTAATATTTAAGTGCACAGCGTATTGAAGAAAATAGTGGACTATAATGGATGCTTTTCATATGACCTCTTTCTCTCTCCCTCTCTCTCTCAATCATCATTTGATACAAGAAGACAGAAATTCATGAGAGTCAGTGCTAATGAAAAATGTACTAGAACTTAACTGCATTTCAGAGCTACTGGTGTCAAGGGGACAAGCAATGTCTGTGTCTGTCAGGATGCAAATTAAGTCACTTCATATGATTCACTCTCAAGATCCAGAAAAGAACATGGCTGAGAACATGACACGATATATTTGGAAAACTTGACGTTCAATTGAGAATCTGTTATCCTGGTCAAACTTTGATCCTCTGTTGCTGTGAATGCTATTATGCTGCAATAAATTATAGTAAATTGATTATAAATGCTAAGGGAAATTTTCTAGATCCTCAGACTAACAAAGATTACTTGCTGAAGACACTTGCAACCTTGGGCATATCAGAATTCATCAGTTCTTTTTATTACAGGGGTTTTGTCTGGTAAATGATGTAATCATTCGTCAAAAGACTAAATATAAGATGTCTTTAATCTTGATTACTGGAGTCTATGTACCATAACCTCTTTTATGGTGCCAAAGCATCACATGCCAGTTTTCAATGATGTAATGAGTACTGCAGTATGCAACTTAAATTCAGGAAAAAGCCTGCTCTCTTGGTGACTTATTCAGTAAAAACTGCTATATCATCATATTGTGGTGGAAGTCACACTTCCAGACAGGCTTTGGGGATTCACAGCCAAATGCAGCTGTACACTGCAGTAGATCCATTCAGGCCCATTAATTTGTTCTGCCTTGTGAAAACCCAGACCAAGAATATTAGTAGTCATCCTGAGAAAAGCAAGCTTGTCAAGAGTCAAGCAGATGCCATGATGCCTGTGGTATCGTGCAAAAATCTGGAAAACCTCCTGTCAGAGGCAAGAGGTTCATTACAGGATTTGTTTACACAAATCATTTGCACAAAGATGATTTGTGGCTTTCCCCTTTTTGCAGTGAAAGAGCTTGACATAATTCAATGTCACAAAGATTCCTAGCTATTGTTTAGTTAGATACTACTCATACAGTTTTGGTAGTTGAGGTAATGAGCCAGCGAGTGAGTTGTTGCCACATTTGTACGAGTAAGAGGGAGGAGGAAAATGGAGCATTATGATGCCTTCCACATTCATGTGATCAAGTTTTAGGCTCCTAGTCACTGCAGCACTATGAACAACACCCACAAGGAAGACCCTGTTTCTATTTCCAAGATATCACTCAGTACTCTGTAATTGTACAGATGATGTACATAACTTGCCCATACACAAACTTATATAGAACAGCAGAAAATCACATGTATGTATGTATGTATAAACATATGTATATGCAGGTATTGGTCCATTACTAGATACTACAGTTCAACCAACCAGTTATCATTTCCTATTTTTAGGTGTCCTGTGCAAGTGAAAGGACATTTTCTTTAACAGCAGTAAGATATTTCAAAGTCTGTATGTTATTTTTTAATAGATATAGTACCGAGCCCAGCACTTTGAATACGAAACAAAGGACACAGAACCCACTCATAAATTGCTACTGTTGGTAAATAGCAATTTTTTAAAGGCACTGAAATAAGTACTTTTCCTCTAAGCCCCACAGCTTTAGGAAGAACCTTTCAAAAAGTGTAACAAGATACATTTCACAACGAGCAAGATGAAATTTAGCAGAGCTAGTGACATAACTTGTTATCCACTTTGCAGTTGAATCTGTAGCCTTATTTATGCACATCAAATGTTCCTTTTTTTTTTCGAGGCAGATATATGACATTAGGCTATTTCTAATCTGAAGTTTGCTCTAATAGTTAACTTGCAAGATGTTCATTGAATAAAAAAGGGTGGAGGAAAATAGGAGAAATTTGTATACAAACCTGAAATTAAAGGTAACTTAATTATCTGTTTCCTTAACACCAGCTGGCAGCTTATTTATTTCTCATTTGTTATGTTCATAATGCAGTTGTGCTCAGTATATTTTATGATATTAGAATAATTTTGTTCTCTTTCTGGAAAGCCATGATGTTAACAGAACCATTAAGGGACATTTTCTAAGCTGAATGTGCACAAGATACCAGACAAAAAATGCATGCATGCATCAGCTATAAAAATGAATGGTACCTGTGCCTCAGCTTGGGCTGGTGAGAATTTCTGTACACAACAAACAATAGCTGAATCTTGAGTGCCCTTTTATTTGCTGGCAAAATCTGACTTCAGATGAGTCAGAACCCAAACACTACCGGGTTTCACAAATGTCCACAGAGGATGAACAGACAGAATTACTTATTTCTATTAGGAATACCAGAGAGTATGTTTGGAGGGAAGTAATTTCATTGTCTGCTGAAGTGCTAGGGTTCAGCATTTAAATACGCAAAATTCAATAATACATTAATTTGATCCACCTCATTAGCATCCAGAAACATTTAGTGAAAAATGACAAGAGTTGCTGCAGCTGATTTCAGACTAAGTGGTAGGCCCTGAGAGTTTAAAGTCAATAATTAATGCATAATATATATATAAAATATCATGTAAAATATATAATAAAATATATATAATGTATCATGTTTAACATAGATGATACATCATATAACATGTGATTAATACATAAAAAGAGGCAATATTCAAGATTTTATATCCATGGAGAACAAATTTCAGTTAAATTATGCTGTAAAAAGATCTCAAGTTTCATCTCTGTTATCTTGAAACAGGGAAAACAAATAAGGAATCACTGTTTTACATAATAGGATACATCTTGCCACAGCTCAAGTAAAACTAACAGGAGAATATCAAGTGTATATCATTCATCTTTCTTCAGTAAGTGAATAAGCAAATCGGATGGAAGAGAAACTGAATCAGTTGCTGCAAAGAAATCCCCTTTCCTACAAAAAGGTTATGTCTCCTTCATATTTTGGATACTTTGGTATTTTCAGTATTTCAGCTACTTTTTAGAGCAGATCAACATTCTTGTAAAAATGTAGTATGAGCACTTTTATCATTTCTTGGTAAACATCACAGATTTATGAATTGTTTTTTTGACAGTTGCCAAAAAATCCAAACATATAATATATACCAAATGCATACACAAGGAATAGAAAAACACACATGAACCGGAAACCTGGTCTATCATATACATTCATTACCAGAAAAGACTGAAAGAGAACTGCAAAGTGCAGCTCCTGCCAAACACATTCCTATATTTAAGTTAAACAAAACTGAATACAAGTCTAACAAGGTCTACAGACATGGACAACAAGCCACCTTTTCTTTAGAAGTGTCTTGCAAACTGCGCAATATGCTTTCTAGCACTGACAGTCCTGAAGAATTGAAACTCAATCTGCATTTTAATACAATGCATATTGTTTTGCTAACTATTCATGACAATTTTTGGAGACAAAGATTAACACCCACCTCCCTGACCCAGACCAACTGTTATCTCTCTTACATACACGTGGCACACTAGGCATCAAGGATGTCATCAGATTATAAGTACAAGAACAGTCCAGATAAAACATTTCTTACAAATAAGCACACTGAAATATAAGCCTCTTAAATTGATTTTATGGAAATATTACGATGCAGAAAAATTCCAATTTTAATTTTATTGAAATCAGTCAAGTTGAAATGGCCATAAAAATTATCATTATACTTCTCGAAGAACAACAATTATCAATTATTTAGACAGTCTTTCTCTTGCTTAAAGCAATTTTTAATTTTACATATACTATACCAATTTTCTACATGAAATGAAATTGATCATTATTATTTTGAAGCTAGTACTAACTATTATGAAATCCTATTACACATACCAGTGGCTGTGACTCTAGGACATATGGCGCCCAGAGTGAGAAAAATAACTGTGGAATCATTAGCTATTAAGTAATTATATGCATGTTTTTTACGGACAGAAGTAGGCTTATCATCTCTATTACTAAACTTCAAATATCTACTGTTTATTCTCACTGGCTGAGAACCTTGACTTGACTGGTACAACAGGATTCTAATTAGAGTAATCCTTACCATAACCTGATTGCCTGTCGTTTTCCAGCTTGAACAAGATATGAATTTGAAGAACATACTCCATGCTGGATATAGGTAATGTGAAACAAATTTCTACCTTAATAGCCACACTGTAGAATGTGAAAATTGGCAATTGTACATTTCGCCATGAGGTAGTAACTGGAAGTGTGCAATTCTCATCTGTGAAGAATGGTATAGTAAATCATGGATCAGCAAAGTCAGACACTCTCAGTGAGAGTGTTTCTTTTTTGCTTACACCTAACAAATCTAATATAATCAGTATGTTTCTTCTCTTGACTACAAGAAAACATGTGAACTTTACCTAATTTCTTCTCTGGAAAGAATATGTTTTAAAGATCAGGGAACTAATCAATGTTAATAAAGATCTCCCTCAACAGAATCTGGACATCAAAGCCCTATTCATATTCTCACAGATTTTTAAAGAATTTTGAGAACCTCACACAGCCAGTAAAAGGACCACTTAATAAACATTTTGTGTTGAAGATAAAATAGCTAGAGTGTAATTAAAAGTATACAATACATTAACAGGGATTTTTCAGCAAAGCAACAAAGAGTATAACTAATACTTCCTGTCTTTCAGTACACAAAATTGAAGAGTTTAATCTAAATTGACTACTTTTTCCATGAGTTGGGAGAAAAGAGACATGTCCACAAGATAACTGTCACACAAACATCCAAGACAGATGGGAGAAACCCTTGTCTGGAGGTTTCTCTCTGTCCCAGTCTTCCTTCAAAATCTATACAGGTACACGGAATAACTTGAGCCAACACCTAAACTTATGATAGCTGAAGTAAAAAGAAGACAATTTTTCTTCTCATGTGCTTTGTAGAAAATTCTGCATCATGGTAATTATTATTTTTTTTTAATGTAAGCTGACAATTTTGTCTCACAGCTTGGCACCAAGCTAAAATTCTTATTCTACAGTTGAAACAGTTAATTGTAAGTTTGAGGCACTGTATTAAATCTGCCACAGTATCAGAGGTACATTAGCTAGCCTGGTGTATCTAGAAAGCTGACAGAGTCCAGACTTTCAGTCTCTCTTGTAATAGAATTAGATAGCAATTGTGGAATGAGGAAGGTTGCTATCAGGTTACTAGGCAATCAATGTAAGTGTGAGCAAGATTTACAGCAGAAAGGATAAGTATAAAGGAAAAGTCATTATAGAGTAGTTTTTTATGATTAAGTGATGCCTCAAACCAGAAGAAAGCCAGTTTTTGGGTTGTTTTGTTGTTGGGTTTCTTTTTTTTAATCCATAGGTAAGCAACAGTAACACTTGATTTGATACAAGTATCTGAACACAGACAATATCAGTTCTGCATACCTCCTGAGTATGGTTAACTACTAGGCACACAATAAAATCCATATTTTTATACACTTCAAAGTGGCTCAATTATTTATGGATTCTATTTATAATCTATAAAAATAAAGTATGCAGAAAGAAAAGTATTTCAAAATTTGTGGTTTTTTTTAGAAATACTTTGGAAAAATATTGTACATAATGTTCCATACCTGAGTAGTGGTTGCTTTGGATAAGAAGGTTGGTCACCGTTTTGGCATGACTGAGTTTTTTTTGTGACTTGCTTATAAATATTCCTTGCTGTTACTCCAATCCATAGCATAGTAGATAGTGTAGAATAATGCAGTACTATTCCAACCTAAAACAAGAGTGGACAGTTAAACAGGTCAATAATAATTGGATCAGTAAAACAAGACTTTAAAAAGACTCTTACTGCATAACTGTACAAGCAAGCAGATTTCTTTTAAATTGAATTTGTAATTGCATCATTTTTTTTCCTTTCTCTCAGGTTCTTTCTAATCACAGAATGAAAACACTTTAAGAAAGCAGATGGAATCTGTTACTTAATCTATCACAGATAATATCTATGATACCAGATGGTATGTTAGGAAACCAAGATATTTAAGACACTTGTAAAGAACCTGATTAATGACAACTTTTACACCTGGATTTAAAGTGATGCAGTATTTGGTTTGTGTTGAAAACTTTATTAGCTTATCATGACAACGCAGTTTAAAAAATAATGAAAGGACACCACTGCGCTTTGCTCTTATACTATGTCCTGTAATTTTTCATAAATATATTTTGCAATATCCTGTTTTAGTTCAATCTCAGATGCATATAGCCAAGGCTGGCCTCTTGTAATGACCAGCTAATTGTATGGATGAATGTTAGTTGCCTTAAAGAAAGATTTTCAGATATGTTTTGAGCAAACTCTCAGATTCTGAGGTAATAGTGTTATTACCATGATGTCTCTAAGACAATGGTGTGTTTATCATTGAAAGTAAAATAAAACACAAGCACCTCTAAAATACTAACATGTTTTTTATGTTAGTAATTGTTATTCATTACTATGGAAACAGTAATTGGAATTTTATCCAATCTACAATGCTTTATTTCATCAGCTAAGTCTCCATCTGATTATATAAAATGAGGTTACCTTTGAAGCAATAACCTGACATTTTGCAATGACAAATAAAATATTGCTATAATTGGAGACCACATAAATGTTTAAAGAATACAGAAAATTGCTAAATAAAGCTAATGCAAATCTATTATGATTTATTTGAATCAGTGTTCATTATTGCTCAACTTAAAATAATTCATCAGTAAAGAAAAAAGCACATCATTTTGTGTATATTTCATAATGTAGCATAAACTTGAAAATAGTAGCAAATATTATCAGGAGAAAATCCTTGTAATTTTCTCTGGGACTTGTCTGGTACATTAGACAAGAGAGCATAAAGCCTTCATAGCTGTAGTCGCTTGAGGTAGAAGCAGCAGAAATAAGAGAATGAGACAACTTTGTACCATCAGCTGGCAGACATTGCCACTTCACTGGCTAGTGCTGCCCAAGCTTAGCTCATGTGGAGCTTGCAGCATTTCAGCAGGGACACAGTGAATATGACTATAGGCTGGGAGGAGTGAAGGAGTAAGACAAGGAGGAGGTAGAAAAGAGGGAGAAGAAGGAAAAGGTCGGAGCCAGAAGAAAGAACTGGAAAAATTCTAGTAACTTAGTTCATAACCTCTTTCTCATTTAAGCATAACACTTCTGCTATATATTCTGTAATTATTCTACACAGTATGCCCAGGATTTGATAAGAAAATGAATAGCTGGGATGAGTTCTGTGTGAGCAGGCTTCAACACATGAAATTAAGACAGTGTATATCTCCAAATATTCACAAATGATCAGTTGCTCAAGTGAATGAAATTCCTAGAAATAACATGATCAAACAATTTTATTGAAATTTTCAACAGACTACTGAACTGAAAGGAAAATATTGCTATATCACACATTAGTTGCGACCTTTATTCTCAATATGCACATTTTTCAGTAATTTAATTCCTTCTGATATATGGACAACTCAAGAAACATGTAAAAGTGAAATAAATCTGATGAGCATCTGTACTACCTTTTCAATAGTATCTTTCTGTCTCAAAATAAATGCTTCCATTTGTATTCCTTCCTTAAGGCAGAGGATATATCCTGATACTACAGTACCTCCTGATGACTGATCGATTTGCAGAACAATAGTGACAACATTGAGACAAAACTTGCAGGAGGACACAGCCAAAATGTGGAATTTGGAAGGGTGCACTGAGCTTCTATACTAAAACTCAAAGGATCAACTCTTTATGGAGTTGATTTTCTTACTTTCTAGTTTTCTGAAATACATTTTTTTCTTACTCATCCACTAATAATTTTTTGAAATTAAATGCTTGTCACAATTCACCTCAAAAACTCAGTTTCAAAGTTGTACTCTGATTTCTGCCTTTTCCTTCCATGCTGGCATTCATGACATGGAGATGCATTTCCCACATTCTAGCAATTAGTGGCTTTTTCAGACTGCTAAGACCTATGTCTTAGCATGAGGTAGTGGCTCATGACTCAAAAGGTGAAGACGAGAATTAAAGGAAAAGGGAATGGGTCAAACTTATTTCTGTTCAATAAAATCTCATTTAGCAAACATAACCCTTTGAATTAGGCACTAAAAGTCCAGGGTATGAGTTTATCTGAGTAAAACTTGTTACTGAATTTATGCCTTTATAAAGCTTGAGTGTGAGTCAGCAGTGTGCCCTGGCAGCCCAAAAGGCCAGCCACACAACTGGGTTGCATCATGGCCCACACCTCAAATACTGTGTGTGGTTTTGGGTGACACAATGTAAGAGGGACATAAAACTATCGGAGAACATCTAAAGGAGGACAACTAAGATGGTGAAGGGTCTAGAAGGCAAGATGTGTGAGGAGAAGCTGTAGTCCCTTGGTTTGTTCAGCCCAGAGCAGAGGAGGCTGAGGCAAGGCATCATAGTGGCTTACTGATCCTCACAGGGAGCAGTGGGCCAGCGCTGAGTTCTGCTCTCTGAGGGAACAGCATGGAGTTGTGTCAGGGTAGGGTCAGGTTGGGTGTTAGGAAAACATCATTTGCACCGGGGAGTGGCTGGCATGGAACGGGCTCTCCAGAGCAGGTTCATGAAACTGAGCTGACAGAGTTAAAGGAGCATTTGGACAGTGCTCTCAGACATAGGATCTAATTTTGAGTGGTGGTGTGTGGAGCCAGGAACTGGACTTGATACTCGGAAGTTCCTTTCAGTTTGGGATTTTCTGTTTGTGATCCTATTTTCAGTACTCATGAAGGTAACTTTCACCACATAGTATATTTCACATAAATTTGTGTGGGAAAGGCTACGTTTTCCCAATGAAACAAGCAGTTATGATTGATATCATAATGTTCATATCATAATATCCGTGTGATATAGAAAGAACTGTCAGAACATATGTATTGAAGTCAGCATTGTGCCTAACACTGTTTAAAAACTGCAGATTTTATGCTGCAGTTTCCTTGGATTCTATCTTCAGAACTCATATTTGGGAGTAAGCACCAACCTACTGAATAGAAGACTGCAGTTTTCTACAATAAGCAGATGCTGTCTGTATGTGCTCCCTCAATAAATCTCAGTACTTTATAAGTAACAAGTTCCACATGATGCAGTTGCCATGGTAGTGATCAGAATACACATTTATGGCAGATATCTTGGTGGAAAAAGCTCTCTTCAATAGATTTAACCTGCACACAATTTCTGTTTCCCTCTACTTTTTAAATTTTATTTCCTTTTAAGTTATTATTATTTGCATTTTATTTCAGCTAAGACTTTTTCAACCAGTTCTATTTGAGGGAGGATATGGATATGCAGTAACATTCTGATTGAACTACTAATTCTACACAGAGTCTTTTCAGTTAAATGGAGGGATTCAGGAATTTCTCTTTGTTCTCCACATCACTGGATATATTTCATAATTCTAAATCATTTAGCCTTAGAAGAAGCCCCTGTTCTCTCCAGAGGTAGAAAATTTAAAGCAAGGAGCTGAGACCCAGAAATGAGTTGGATCTCATCAGAAAAAGACCAAGAAACAGGATTTTCAGCATGCATATCTAAGTCCATCGCTTGCAAAGTCTTAATTGTCACAAGTTGCTGCTGGTAAAGTTTCTAACCAATGAGTCTTATTTGCATATATGACCAGTATGGTTCTTGCAGCAAAGCTAAGCAGTGCAGTGCCAAACACCCATCAAAAGCCTGTAAATAGAATTCTTCTGTATATATTAAGATGCCCTGACAAATTTCATCAGAGTACATAAACTTCATATCCATTCTTTAAAAAACAAACTAACAACAAAAAAAAAACTAACCAGAGTATAAATAACTACTGTTTTTCTCTTCCTTCAAAAATATTTTTGTATCCCAAGCTCCTATACAAGATGCAGCTCCTCGCTCTAGGATCTCCTTAGTTTAACAGGATTCAAATCTTGTTAAATTAGTAGGCCACTGAATGATCATGCTACCCTTTGTCTGGAAACAAGGATAAAAAATATAAAACTACGTGATTCTGTCCCACTTTTCTAAGTCTTGTGCCCTTGTGTCTCTAAATCTGTTCTTCATGCTTTAACACATGGGCTGGGACTGATCATTTCAGTCCCTCGCAGCCATAGACTCATGGCCATAATTCTGTACAGGAAAACAAAAATTCAGCCATGAAACTGAAATCTTTCAGGCTGAGGGTACAGAACTAATGCCTTCTACACCACAGGGAGTGATCCAGCTACAGTTGTGTTCCTGCCATCCCATTCTGAGTAGGAGCAGAGTAAGTGTCCTTCTGCTCTTTGAAAGAACATCATCTGAGAGCCTATCTCTGGAAGACGCAAATGGCTGACTACATCCTCCACTGACTGGCTCAAGCACTTTTTTGTCTGATGTACTGTCTCTGAATCGTTCCATTATTCTGTTCCCAGTACAACCTTTGCCTTAATTGAATGATTTTGGCATACCCTCAAAGATCTGGACTCTACATCAACTGCCATCAGTCAGTGACACTCAGTGTCAAATTCATGCATAATCTCAAACAGTCTGTAGATATAACCTAATTCACACAGGAAATCTGTAAAGAAGCAATCAGCTCTTTCAGACTGGCACTCTAACATCAGTTTTCTTTATAAAACATTTGTAAAGACTGCATAGCAAACATACAAGAAGTGGGACTGACTACCGAAAATCCTCTTTGAAATAGGCATTCAAGTATAAAAGTAAGTTTCACATTTTTAGATTCCAGATAGTTCAATTTCTTTCCCCTCAAGAAGATATGAAGGTTCTTCCAGATATTTATGAGAGAAAATGGATCCATTCCCATAGTACTAATTTCTTATGCTTGAAACTAGCCTGGGCCACATCATTTAGAGGGAGAAGGTGACCAACTGAACATATTTTGGAATCAACATTTTTTTTTTTTTTTTAATTTTGAAGGAAAAAAAAAAAAAAAACAAAAAATACCTCAGCCTACTATTTCACTTAAACAAGGATGTTATGAAGTTTTAATGAAAATATTAAGGATCATTACAATAAGAAAGGTAGAGGCTCAGTGGCTTTCACGCCACTTTACAGCAGTTATGACAGAAAATGCTTGCACTTGGAACCTTCCCTGATGCACAGAAGAAACAGAAAGTGGAAATTACACTACTGCAGGATGAAGTTGTGTTCTGAATTGTAACAGATGGAAAGATACCTGTGTTATAGCAAAACTAACATAAATGTGGTATAATTGATACTTAAGTTTTGCTTGAAAAGATGGTATTTACACAAATACATTCTTAAAGTCTCATACCAACTTTTTTTCAAGAAGTAAAGAAAAAGAGAGACGAAAAGTTAGACTTGAGGGACACACAAATCCATAGCAACTTAGATATCCTTCATTGGTTTAAGTGATTAAGGAATTGCTATATTCAATAGGCAGAAGAAAAGGAGCACCATGCATCCCATCACTGTTTAGGCAAACTGTGGGAAACATTCAAACAGATTAGCTTCTCAGGAAATTATCAACAGACCTGATCTCCCTACATCTTTGGCACCCTGAAGAATAAGCCACAAGTGGAGACAGGGTTACCACAGCAGGAGGCAGGCACTGAGACCAACAGAAATTTGACACTGTTGATGTCAGCAGGCAAGAAAGGATCTGCAGTCTTTTCTTAGATTATTTGTTGCATCACTCAGCCCTACCTAATTACATCAAGCAAATTCTACCACAAACCCAAAAATAGTGTCTTGTATCTTTCCCATATCTTAAATTCTGACAATGTCCGTTTGAGTGGTATGATGTCATACAACCGATTAGAAAGCGTATGTAAATGTATCCATTCAATTTCTCTAAACATGCATGTCTCTAAGCAGCTCACGATCTGGCCCAACAGCATAGCACTAAACAGCTGTCACTGATAATGCATTTTATGAAGCCTGTAGTTTATGTATTACTCATAACATATTACTAATATCTCATTTATTTCAATCATTTATTCATTATTATTGCTATACTTCATTGTTTCCATGCAATCTGCAAAGTAAATAACCAGCCAATGATTGTAACAACAGATGGTCATTTGTGATCATGTAATTACATGACCACGGTTGCCCTACAAACTAATCTGCTACCTTCACTTCCAGACTGCAGATACAGAGAATGGTAGATGATATTTCAATTTGACAGAATTCACAGATTAATTACAACACAATTCACCAGATGTTGTGAGATATTTATCTCAGAATAATTTCAGGGACAACTGTATCACTTAAGTGAAAACTATGTAATGCTCATGTGCATGTTCTGGAAGTAAAACATAAGTGCTTGCACATTTTCAGGTACTGTTTACTGATGGTTATGCACAGGTATATACAAGAAGTTTCCAAAGCATCTCACTAAAAACTAGAGTAGTAACTCTTAAACTAGTTACACAAGTTTTTTTGATAGAAATTCTTGGGTTTGTATTAAATTAATGTAAACATTAAAAGCAATAGGTTTAAATACTTACTATAAGCTATATGTTGCCTATCATAGTAAAATATAATCAATGTTAAAAATTAATTTTAGAAAAGATACGTTTCACAGTGTACAAAAGAGAAATTAGAGTAAAACACTTCCTTCCTTTAGTCTTTCTCATCTCACTTTCTTCTAACTCCCCTGTATGAATAGGTCATCTTGTGCTGCCAGTATCAGAGTAATAACTCAGACAAGCATCTGAAGCAAATTTGTGTATCTGCCTAAAGACTTCTAGCATTTTCTATTGACAGGAAAACACAAGAATAATATATTATTTTTGAAAGAATGGTGTTAAAAATTCTTCATTAGCTTGTTGTTAAGATACAAAATGTTATTTTATTAATTATTTTTATGTTCATTAATTATTATTTTTTGTAACTGTTCAATTTGAACTTTGTATCTCAGTCAGATGTTCATTTGAAACAGGTAAAGATTGTAAGTAGATTTTTTACTACAGAAAGGCAATTTACATGCTGCTGTTTTAAGCATGGGAATTGGCTTAACTGCTTAGATGACTAATGCTATGATTTTTATTAATAACAGAAACATTATAAAGCAAAAATAAGTATATATATTTTGAAATTCCAAGCATGGTCATACTCTCAAGCCAAGAGAATAATTCATTCTAGTGAACAAAAGCAAATTGAACCACTGATGTAAGGGAAGGTATATTATGGGGCAAAAAAATTATTTTCAGAAAACTCAAACTCCATAACATTATTCGTGTTTTAATTATATGGAAATATTGTGGCACCAGTAGGCCAAGTCAGTTCCTGCATGCATAAAAGAAGAGAATATACGTATGCTAATTTATAAAAAACTCAGGTAGCACAAATATAAGCCATTTAAGGGATGGAAAATATATCCGTCTCAGTTAACATTTAGTGAAGATTACTGCTATCACAGATGTTTTTGCTGAAATCTTTCCCAAGCCACAGGGCATAGTCATCAGGTGAGGTAAAAAAGAGCAAACATGAACTGAAGCAGATGGGTATGGGGGCCATCGCTGCTGTTGTCTGGCAAATCTTACTTTTACACCCAATTCAAGCCGATAAGAACTGGACTAATAATATGCAAAATAGCTTGGAGAATGCTGGCTTAAAAAAGTGCTTTACTACAGCTGCAAATCAACAGTATTCATGAGATCCAGAACACTTCTACAAAACCCAGAAGGACGAAATATTAAAAAAGCAAACCTGCAACAATATCTCATCAGGTTTTATGAAGGATAACTGAAGTTACTCTTCACACACTATACAGACTCAGCCCCTATGTTCAGAGCAACTGAAGTCATGCCCATTCTATGCATCTCATGACACTATACCTCTAGCAAGGACAGGTCAAGAGATTTGAAATTTTCCAACACTGCAAACAAAGGTCTATAAATCACATGTACCTTGCTTTGTCTCCTTAGCTTGAGCTGTAACTACAAGACATAATTATACTACAAACACTGGGCTATTTAGGGAACATTTCTAAGGCCATCCTCAGTCAAAATGCACAATAATGACTTACTCTGAAGACCTTAAGATCCAGAAACAGTGTATGAAAAGAAAGAGAACTATCAATATTATGTTAAAAGATAGTTTCAAATTTCCATTCTTTTAGTAAGAATTACTAAGACAGATACTTACAGCTTGACATATAATTGGGTATTTAATGCGATTGATTCCACCAGCAAAAACAGCAAAGGTAAGAGCAGTATGGAAACAAAAGTTGAGAAGCATGTGCCATCCTTTTCTACTTATTCGGATTGTACTGTTGAAAAATAACATTTAAAGATGAAAAAAAGAAAGCATACCTATTATGTAAATTATACTTTGGAAAAATGATTAATGTGATAGAATTAAATTTGCTGATTGAATACTTATTCAGCAATATGCCATTAGAACTGCCTGATTTATGAAGCACTGGGGTCAATAATGGAGGATATAAAAATGTTCCTGCTGATTTAAAAGGTTTCTCCATCAAATCAAGCATCTAAAAAAGAGTGATAAAAGGAAAAGGCTTATTTCATAGCTTCAGATATGCAGAACTTTAACAAGACATCACTAAAGGATTAAATGGAAGCTGAAGATCAGAAGTCATTGCATTAAGTTCTCTTAATTAATATTTAGCAGCTTCTACAGTACAATACATTCCTACTGTTTTAAATTGCTAATGGTCTTTAACAGAAGTATGCAGTTAAAATGGCATTTCTATAAATCTTTATATAAAGGAAAACACAAAAGTTTTCTAAAATCAAGAAGATTTAAAAGTCAAAGGAAGTTTCTTTTCACCAATGGTAGTCGTCAAAGCTTTCAACCAAATGTCTCTTAGACCCCAGTGCTCTAACTGTAGCTGTTTGACCACAATATGCTAGATAGCAATTTGATAGTGCACGTGGCTTTATATGGAATTTTTAAGTTAGAAACCTTAAGAACTGTACTTGGACATTTAGACACTCATCTCAGGAAAGATACACCTTGGTAAAGGTTTAAGCAACCTTTTTTTTTTTTATCTTTGTGACTTCTCTGGTCTAAATTATGTACTACCATCCAGCAGCAATTCAGACCATTTTTTCTTTCAGTGAGGGTTAGAAAAATTGCAGTACCTCAGCATAACTCTGATCGTTCTAACATAAGCGCTTTAAAATGGAATTCTTACCTGTGATGGACAATGTAGGTGATAATGGAAGCAAACAGGCACAACAACATTACTGCAGTACATGCATATACCACAGGGTGCAGAAACTCCCCTGGGTACTGGGGAAAAGACAGCACTGTCTTAAAATCCTAAGGAGAAAACAAAATGATTTAACATTGTTAGGCATGTGTGAAACTCTGAGACTTCATTTCAATATGTCCTGTCATTTCTAGCTGTTTCCTCTCTAGAGCAGGAAAATAAGATGATGAACTTTTTATGCAGATACAGTTCATGAATTTACAATGACATCAGACTGCTCCTTCCTCATCTGCATATACTTTGCAGGAGAAAAATTAACCTTTTTTTACAAGCAGATGTATCCTAATTAAAAAAAAAAAAAAACTGAAAAAAATATACAGAATATTAAATCTTGCAGGTTTTAGTAATATCTGCTCCCTCAGATAACAAGAACTTTATGCATTTATTTTACTAGGATATTAAGTACAAAGCATCAAATTACCATAAAGGTCTCTAAATGGTATACACACTATTTCACAAGAACCTGTCAACAAAATGGAAGACCTGAGAATACATCCAAAACACTGATGGAGCAGCTTCTGTACTCTAATTCAAATATACACTTCTATATTCCCAGTAGAGATAACCTGCTCTAACCCAGTGAGCTGCACCTGTATCAATTGAAAAGCAGTTTGACAACTGTATTAACTGGAAAGTAAAGATCAGTGTGTTCCTTCTTGATTTGCTAGCGCCTACTGACAATTCTTCATGAAAAAAAAAAAGTAATGGAAAACATTAGTATCTTTGTAACATTGACCATATTATATTTCCATTCTGAAGTACCAAATCTCAAAAGTAAGAAGTAATGGAAAGCTAGATCTGAAGGGTTGATGGATGGGAGCCAAAAGAAAATTGTTACAATATGAAGATGTACTATTTTCTACCTTCATACTAAAATTCATAAGTATGTGTAATTAAGTCAGGGTACAAGGTACAGTTCAGTTTACCTACCTAGTAGTCATTACTTTCCTTTGTAATAGCTTTAAAGTTACTAAAAGTGATTGTACCAGTTTCTCCAGATGTGTATTAATTTCAGACATAAACAGAGCAGCTCAAAACATATATAAATAAGACTGTCAAAATGAACAAATAACACGAACAAGATGGTGAGCAGACATCATCACATCCTTCCATCATAGAGTACCACAGTACTTCTTCAGCTATTGTGTGTTCCTTAGTTTGAACCCCTCAGTTAAATTTGTGCAGTCACTTGCCCTTCTCATAAGTATGCTCACAGCCCTGCCTGGTACACCAGCACTCAATGTCAGTGATGGAATCACTTGTCACATAGGTATTATTATGCTATCTCTTAATGTCTCTTGCTACTCTTTCCTCAACTACAACTGTATGAGAAGAGAAAAATAACTCTCCATTTGGTGATTTTGAGTACTACTGACCTATTCTCTTGATGCCACAGGATATAATGAATTTCCTATAATTTTTTAGAGGTCTATTAGCTCAGAACTGCCCCTGAATTTTCACTTTAACAACCTTCTTTTAACCATCTTTTGTCCCGTACATCCCTCCCCCCCACTTCATGCCCATCATGACACCATTAATTGTTTTACATAGTGAATTTCTTGGAGGAGACTTTTCTTTACCAGACATGTTCAGTACTATATTACTGGAATAGTAATACAAATATCAGACAAATTAGCAAGAAATATTTTGCTTAAGTATTAATATAACAATCTTTTGCTATAATGATAGTATACATTGTTGAAATTTTATGTATATACTTATTTCACTCTGCATTAAGAAAACTGTTATTATAGCAAACATAGTAGCAACAATGAAGTTATTTAAATAAATATCTTGGACATTTCCAAAAACAAAGATTCAGAAGTTAATAAAATTGTGAAACAGGAAACATTCTGAAGCTACATATCTATGTAGCAACACATGAACACAGCTTTATATGAGGGGGTATCGGTAAAAAAAAGAACTAGGTTTTATACCTATATTTTTAATCTCCATGTTTGAATGTTTATATAAAAGCAAATGCTGTGTGTTTTACAGGAATACAGCCATTTTGCCTGAAGAAGAATCAAGAACAATCAGCATCTTTAAGCTAATTCCTATTTAAAATATTCATTTATTGTCTTTTTTCTAATCTTGTTCAGCAAGCAGTAAAAATTTTGGGTAACATAATGTTTTATTGCCAATATAGAGTATCCTTTTCAAGAATTTTGTATATGGAAAACTGATTTAATTATAGATTTAACATAAATTCATCTTGCCGGGTTTTTAATGATAATTAAATCTTATTGATCTTTCAGCCTCCTTTGAGCAACCCTCTGGGGAAAAACAGTATACAGAATACAAAGGTTTTTTTGTGTTTTTTAAAGATTCTACACTAAGCAGCATTATCATACATTATGTTTTTAAAAAGACAAGTTTTAGTTTATTTTCTGGAGGTGACAGAAAGGGTATTAATACTGAAAAATTCAGGAATTATCTACAAGAAAATGAATAAACAATTTTTTTTTTTTTACCTTTAGAAAGGAAATGCTGTGTATAAGTACTAGTCCAGTAAAATACTGTCTAATGAGACACCACATTTCATCAACTTTTCTAACAAGCTGTGAAAACTACTTTGAGGTCTAAATGCCACCACAGTTTATAAGGTAGAATAGAAATTAATTAAAAAAAAAGGATAGTTTATCAGCTATTTCATTCAACAATGGTACTTATTAAAGTATTAGAGTACAAACTGGATCATTACATTTTAATTAAGACTTCATTTCAAAAATTGTCTAAAACAGACATCAATACTGATGACTTAAAATTCAGTATGAAAGTATTAAGAGTTATAGATAGATTGTGCACCACAGACAGTTCTAAGATATCTAATAGCTGATGCTGAGAAAGCTGAAGGGAAGGTAAAGTGAAGTAATATTATCTGGTACTTCCATGAAAAACTTCCATGAAAACACATACATTAAAGAGACAGAAATCTAGTTGGTGCTGTATTTTTTTTTTTAATCCATATGCTGATACTGGCAAATTATACTTTTAATGTCATATCTCTTAAAACAGTATGCATTCAGAAAGTATAGCCTAGTTGGTCTTTGTGTTAAAAGCAGGACAGCTGAAACTGGTTCCTAAGAATATCCATGTGTCTTTGAGTCTTCGAGACTTTGAAACACAAATGTATTTGAGCAACCAGTTACAGCAGGAGTTAGATTCCTAGCTGTACTGAGATTTTTCATACTTGTACGAAACAAAAGTTAGCAATTATGTACCAAATTCTATTAGGATGTTTAAGAAATTCAGAATATGGAAAATTATGTAATGAGCTGGGTCACTATGAAGGTCTGAGAACACTGCAATGCACTATGAGAGAAGCAGCTGATATGCTAGGGGGCAGGTTTGCCATTTGCTGAGATCTCAAGAGACTGGAGAAATAAGCTGACAGGAGTCTTGTGAAAATTAGTAAAAAGAAATATGAAGTTTTCCATCTCTGAGACAAACTAATTTTGCCAGCAGTACAGGCTGGGAGACAAGTGAATGGAAAGCAGCTTTGTAGAAAAAGATCAGGGTGGACAAAAGTTTGAAAGCAAGTCAGTGCTGAGTCATGTAATGTTAGAACACTTATTGGGTCATATTACCAAAAGTAGAGACATCAGCTTAAGGGGTGCAATTATTCCCTTCCATTCAGCACTTCGAAGCCAAATCTCAACTAGCTGTCATGTATGGGGCACTTAAGCACATTAAAGACATTGAAAAATTGGAATAAGCATAGCACAAGCAACTAAAACAGTAAGATGGCTAAATACCTAGATTCTAGTCTTTAACTTGTATCTTCAGTCACTCAAGAATTCACACAGTTTACTGAGCTTTATAGTTTGTATCTGTTTAACCTATACCACGAAGAATGGAAGACCCCTCAAGGCAATAGAATGCAAGAGCAAATTGAAAGAAAAAGCATGAGTAAGTGGCCCATTCTGTTATAAAGTTAAGGCATCTTGAAGGATATAAACCTGGATTTTTGTTCTCAGTGCCAAGCTACCTTATGTATTTTACAGCAGAAAAATACATGTTATTCAATGTAATTTAGTAAAAAAAAAATATATAATCTAAGGGGAAAAGAATAAAATCTTGCTGCTATGAGTATTCTCACACCAAGCATTTGTACAAAAGATTGGCAGGTTCAAAAAAATTCTGAGAAAGACTGCAGGGGTTGGTTTCTAGATGGACCAGTAGGGCTAAGCATTTCCTGTTAGTTTAGCAGAACATGCCAGCTGAGGATTTTGATGAAGAGTGTGTGTCTCTCTGTCAGGTCTCTGACTGGCAGCAGAGCTTGGAAACTTAGGTCTTTATGCCAGGTAGCACTTACATACACGCAGAGGAAACTCATTTGAGCAAACTTTGAGCATTTACTACACTTCATGTCTAGCTAGTAAACTTTCTGGATCTCTTTCATAATCTTTGGTGGTTACACTCAGCTCAAATCTTCTTTGGAGGTGTACAAGTAGATGCTTATACACAAAAACTTTTAAAACTTAATTTTTAAAACTCCCTCTTTGCAAGCAGCCTGATTTTTCAGCCTGCAACACTTCCCTGACTCATGAGTTAATTTCTCAAAAGACTTAGGCTGTATAACTAGGAGAGAAATATGGAAGTATAGAAGACCATTTTCAGAACTGAATTTCATGAATAGGCAAAAGAAATTCTGCAATTGTCTCTAGTCACGCTGAAAATACTGAAAATAAAGTTCTTGTAATACTGTAAACCTTCTAGCTTGAGAGATTCAGGAAATGCTTGTAGCACGGAGAAAAATCCTTTAACTTCTTGGCCACTATCACTTGCTTCACTTTCTCATTCACAGTTTTTTAAAGGTTTGCTTCCAGAATAGTTCCGAATGTTTTGGCTTTATCAGTTTGATCTCCTCAACCCTAACTATCTCAAATAGCCATTGACTGTGTGCTACCTTTCCAAAGAATGACTCCTAACACTTGTAAACAAAACAAAACAAAACCACACAAAGAGAAAATTAGAGAAAAGATAACACACCTATGTTCTTTGAAATAAGTAGACACAACAAGACAGTGAAGGAAAGGAATTCATGATTTTGTGTTTGTTCTACCTATCTCCAGGTTTACAATTAAAAAAGTGCTAATAATAATAGTCCATTTTGTCTTAATTGAGAAGTAGCATGCATAGATTTAAGAATTTTGCTAGTGTTTATTTGTCAGATTTGAGAAAATTAATATTGACAAAGCATTCTTGTCAGGGGAAAAGGATATGTTGTACACAATTACAGTAATACCCATCACTATTGAATTGCCATTCTGACTTGTAAACAATGAAAGTAAGATGAAAGTAAGAACAAAGGACAACGTTTGTCAAAACAAATTTAGCAGATTTTGAAGTTCAGTGTTGCTGTTAGATATTTTGTTATCTCCTGAAGAATTTTACTCATATATATTACGGCTACAGGGCACTCTGTTGGTTATAACATAAACTATCTTGAAAAATTAAAATCTTGATATGCAGCTCAGTTCACAAAAGAATGTAAATACAAACTAGTCATGCAACAAATATTTATAATTAGATATACTGAAGCTTCATAGCATATAAATTCATAATGTTACTCCAAATCAGAAAGTCATATTGTAGGGTTTTATAGTTCAATGCCCTGAAAGGTTCTGGTCACCTCCCAAAAGAATCTGGAGTGTGACTGTCTTCCACCTACTGGTAGCAAAAATAACAAAATAAGGGACGAGCCTGAACACAAACCGAATGAAGACAAAGGTAGAAATAAACTCAGGAGTTTTATTTCACAGTATTTTACTCTCACCACTAGGACATACCATCCAAAAGTTGTCCTCAGAAAGATAACGCTGCATTATATCTGACACTAATGCTTTATTTCCATCCAGTCGCCCAACTCAGAGCAGCATGAAAGTGTGAGACCAGTGTGAAGAAAGGATCTTGTATTTCCTTTCCAACTCAACCACCAAACTGTACTCTCTCTCACTGACATCACTCAAACAACTGTCATATAGATAAATGAAAATGCTCTATATGAACCCTCTCACTTGAAGCATGCTCATGCTTATTAATTATCAATCATAGTTGATAAATCCTCGATTGCTGCCTTTCTACAAAAGAATTGTACAAAATCCTTAACTCTTTTGTGGTACCTAAGCAGAATCAAGTTTTATAAAAGCAGCTCAGTGAACTTTGTCTTTCTATTTAAAAAGATGATGAACAGCAACAATGAATCAGAGTATGAGCCATAAAATGGACAGCCAGATTAAATGAGGCTTCTATTTCATCTTGTTCCTCAGCAGGATACATTATTCTGATAGCAGTGTAAACCTTCAAGTTGCTTTATTGCTGCTCTTCAGTTTACACCTACTACTTCAGCTTACTGCTATTACCCCAAAACATAATAATCAATTATGAATTTTTATGGTTGAATAGATTTGAGAATTAAAGATTAAAAAAAGTATCATTAATCATGACATTGTGTCTAATTCCATTAGCTACATGCCACACACTATTTTGAACTTGCTGCAAGTTTGTTAGTATTCTAAAAAACATTAAGCATTTGGGTGTAAATTATGAAGATACACATAAGCACTTGGTACTGTTCATATTATAAATTAATAGTTAAGAAGACCAATGATTTTTCTTTTCATTTCTAGTATGAGAATTGAACTGCCCAGAAAAGCATAATCTGTATTAATGGAAACAAACCTTGACTTTATGCCACAAAACACTGATTAACAAATAAAATATTTGAATGAAAATGGTTGGACAAAATGAAACTACAAAAGTTTCCAAGAGTGTTTCAGAAAGACAGCTATCAGAAACATATTTAAATGTATACAGATACGTATCTGAATACATGTATGCACATGTAAAAGAAGTCCAGGCATCTTCTCTTTTAAAAGTGACTGAAATATGAGCTTGGGAACATCACTCTATTTGCTGTCATATCAATTGCAAAGCAAAAATAAGCCTCAAGATCTATTTTCCTGTGTTGAACAGATACAAATGAAAGATTCGCACAGGAAAAAAATAAAAGCAAAGCTGAATTACTGTATCAAAATAAACACAAGACCTAAGGTGAATTACATATCAGATACAAAAGCTGCATTCAAAGGTGCGTTGGCTGCCTTTACAGTTGCGGAAAACCCAAACTGCTACAACTCATCAGAGAAAATGCACATCCAGCTATAGAGATCAGAAATTAATTGTGATTCTAATGTCCATATACCATTTTTGCAAACCAAATGGAGCCATGGAATTGGCTGTTTGAAGGCCATTTGTGAACACATTTAATAACTACTCTAAGTTTAAGAGCAGACTGAAACCCAACCAGTGAAGAAGCCATTTTGGGTGTGGCACCTGCAAAGTCAACAGGTGCTTTCTGTAGTGAATTTAGGAAAACACCCTCGAAGCAGAATTGTTTTACACTCAGGAAAACAAGTATCTGAGTGAAAAAATGCAACCCCTAGGAGCTGTAGAAAATGAGGTATGTTTGATGTCATGAAACCTTAGGAGCAGCTCTTAAATTCTGAGCAAGTCTTGAATGGATGAAAAAATGTTTAGGTACCTCTGAGGGAAACAGGCTCTTAACAAAGTGGACGATAATATCTGCATTTAACTTGTGGGTGCTAGAGCTTTGTGCTATGATTGGCTGCCATCTGGGCTCCATCTGACAGCAGCAGATTGGTATTCTCTGCACACGTCCTCCCAATTCCTGTCGCCTATGTTTGCTGTCCCTTAAACACTCACACAATACAGTATTTACTCGACTATAAACAATTTTGTAATACACACAGCAGCGTCTATGGCGCAGTTATACACTAGCAATTATGATCAGTCTGGCATTAATAACACATATCTATTTTTACAACTGGTTTACATTATATTAATAATGGTGCAAATATTTTTTTACCTACATATATTTGAAACACTTCTTTTTTTAATTTGCATTTCTTTGTACTCTGAATAATAACATATGCTATCATTGCATGTATACTGTCTTTGCTTTCATGCTGGTAACTTTTTGTTAAGCAGGATACTCAAATAACTGCAATGGGAACTGTGACTAAGAACAGACTAAAGCAGGCTGATGGCTTAGCACTGCACAGAAATATTTTTCTCCATGAGTAGCAATGTAGCAAGAGGGCTTTTGGCATTGCTGTTCTAACTAAAACTCCTTCAAGATCAACACGGACAGGAGTGTCCTTACTTAGATGAGCAGAAGATCTTATTCCTTTCCATTTATTAAATGATTCAACATTGCAGTATGCCTGCAACTAATTAGTATGATCAACACAGTGCAGGGCAGGAACAAAAGCAGACCAGCCTCTGAGATGTGCTGATGTAAAAGCATACAGGAGTATACATTTTTAAACGCTGTCTTATAATTTATAACCATAACATACTAATCATTCCTTGACATAATTCTCATTTCTAAGATTGAATCTTAATGCCATTTCTGATTAGGCCTGTCTCTGGATATTAAAGCTGACCAGAAGGTTTATTCACTTACTATCAGTTAAATAACTTACTTTCTTTAAAGCTGTCTTATACTAAACATCATAGGAAACAGAAGGTCAGTTATAGGAAAGTACGAATTATACAGCTGAATGTAAAAAGAACATACATGCATGGCAAAACAGAGAGAAATATAGGTGCATTTGCTAAGTCATGTACTTACCATTAGCACTGCAAAGTTACTGAAGTGTGTACTCTGAATGGTGGTAATATTGCCTGCAGAACTAATTATGTGGCACCCTTCTCCCCACCAGCCTCCATGTCCATCAAGAAGGTCAAAATCCCAGAAGGCTGCAATGGGGTCTATACCCCGTGCAAAGTGCCTCAACCCTATAGTAAGAGGGCTGGTAAGGTTTCCAAAACTGCACCCATCTGCAAAAGCAACAAATTGTATCAGAGAGATGGAGTGGAAAACCTTTTACAGATAAATGTGTAAAGAGATCAGATACAATAAACTATGGGGAAAAAAAGCAAAAGTCATATGCTTTGAATGGTCAAAATCAAAAGCAATGTACACATCCATAAAAGTTTGCAGTAGTTAAAATAAATCTGAATAACATTTCAGTCTCATAATGTGTTCAAATGATCCAACCAACCTTCACAAAGCTAATTTTTTTGTTTAAGATTTTTCAGTTACAGACAATGTTACACTACTGCCCATGAAACTGCAAAAATGGCACAGCTTCATTGTATGATTAATAGCTGAGACAATACTGCACTTTGAAAGTCACATTTAAACATTTTAAAAATGTTAACAGAAATGAGAGCACTACTCAGAATCAAATAAAATTAGTAAAATTGCCTGAGTGAATAATTAATCAAATCAATGATTGACTGGCATATATGATATATCACACTTAGACAAAAGCCTTTAACAACATGTTTAATGTTCATCGTATCAGCAAGTATACTGGTGAGTACAGATACACGATACATGCAACAGGGCACTACTCCTTCCCAGACTGTCTTATTTTCACCAAAGTCTAGCATGTTAGCATTACAATTTCCATTGTAAAGAAAAGAGTAAAACAAGGTTCCTTCCTATAGCACTGTGCTCTAAGAAAGAAGCTTCAGTAACAACACAGTCAGAAGATAGTAACCCCAAATTTGCATTCCAGTCATACAGCAATTGCATTTCTTTATCTGCAGGAGAATTTGAATAAAAACATGCTGATAGGAACAAATTCAAACATTTCTGCTAAAGAGACAGACTGTTCCCAGCCTCTCAGCATACCGTATACTCTACTCCTCTATTCTCTATACAATCAAGTAAACCGTAGCTTTCAGATTAAAGGAAATAAAGCATAACATTTCCTCACCTATTTTAGCAAAAACAGCTGGAGTGGCAACCGTCCTACGTTTCCCATCATCTGCAAGATTTGATGAGTTTCCTGTGCTGGGAAAGAGTTTTCCATTCCGAAAGACAATAAACTGTAGCTTGCAAGTTGTGTTATCAACAGATTGCCAGGCTGAAGACTGAGAGAAGACAGACTGTGGCAAATGAACTGAAGCTACTGCTACAGCATTCTGTACAATGAGAAAAAAAAAGAAACATTTAAAATGCAAATCACAACAGGGTTGCTTTCATGATGTTTTAAACTCCTGTACAAGAAATGTATGCTGCCTTCCTTTTCCAACAGACTGGAAGCAACCAAAGAAGCACGAGCTGTAACCATGGGAATAGGATTGGTACAGTGCATATTAAAAGGGAAAACGTTTTGATTGAATGTGTGAGTCTATATGGTCAAGCTCCCTGCTGCAGAGGTGAGAATGGTTCTTACCGTGCCTGCTAGAGGGTCCATCAACACTGCAGATCTGATTTAAAGAGACAACCTCTACCAGGTTTTCTCCTTCACTTAAAACAGAATCAGACAACTTACATTAAAACATTTCTCTGAAAGGGAACTTAAGAAGTATTAAAATAATAATTTTATTAATACAAATAAAATAAGTCAGTAGAGAACTAGAAATGTGTATATAGCACATTTTTTAAACAGATTTTTCTTTCCTCTTATATGGAAAATCAGTTAATTCTGTGTTTTAGGATTAAAAATCTCACAAGCACTAATGTAACAGAAGAAAATAAGACAGCACTGAGAGAAAATGAATGAAGACTGTCAGAACACTATAATGGCTTTGCGTCGTGATTGTGTTATACACCTCTTTACAAGCAGATAATTCCCTTACAGCGTATTTATAAAACAGACCAAACATTATGTTCTGAGGACTTCACTCATCAAGCAATTCTTTTCCCTGCCCAAGTATAAAACTAATCATTAAAGGCTGAGTTATTTACAAAGACAAACAAATGATGAGCGATGGGAAAATAAACAGGGAGTCTATCCTGAGCCTTGAAGTGAAAAGTGTATGTATTTAAAAACAAACAAACTACAAAACGTTCTAATTTGCATTTCCCCCAAGGGCAAAGTATAGCTTCTGCGCACATAATTTACATAGATTTTCATGCAGTTTACTCACAGTACATGTACACTACCTCTTTGAGAAGTAAAACCAATAATCTTCACCACAATGTAAAGAAACTTGACATTAATACATGTCCATATGCTGGTAGAAATACACACGTGAGAGATAAAAGACACAACAGAGATCAGCAGCAAACTAAAATATTAGAAGCACCTAGTCACCATACAGCAAGTATGGGAGAAAAGTGTGAGTAGTCTGTGATGTCACTGGGATGTTTAAGCAAACAGATAAAGGCTTGAGTATAATTTTCTCTTTAATATCATATATACTGTGGACAAGTTTTGCTGTTCTAATTAAAAAAAAAACTCCAAAACAATCAATTTTTTCTTAAGTATTCAGAGTAAGCAAAGCTACTTATTTAAAACAAGCAGGAAAAATACAGATAATAGCAACAGCACATTTTTACATTAGATTTTAAAATGACTGTGAAGGCTTTAATTGGAATTAATTGAGCTAAACATCAAGTACTTGTCCTCAGATTGTTTCCACTGCCTAATTCACTGATTCTAAAGCTGTCCTAATTGGCTTTGTTTCACGCTTCTGAAAGAGACACATTTCCCTCTATGATATCCCAAAGTATCTGTGTTAGCTGAATCTCCGATGATACCACTGTAGCCATAAATTTGTTATTAATAAGTATGTACAGAAATTTTTAGCAGTGTCATTTGTCAAACCCCAAATCTCTGCTGACTTATCTGGAGATCTACAGAAGTGTAAGAGAAATTATATTGTGATTAACTTTTTATAGGATTTTTTTCTTTTATTCTGTGCTAGAAAAAGCAGCAACATATTAAATTACGCTAATTACTTACTATATACAAAAAGTGAAAGCTAGAAGCATCTGAATAAGCTTATGATAATGAAATCAATAGCTAAAGGCATTGGGATAAGTAACAATGTGCCAAGACTAGAGAAAAGAAGTCCTACACAAGCCACAGGAAAACAGGTTTATAGCAATTTTGCTATGTGGTTCTCCTATTCTCTATTCTCCTATTCTGCTGATAACAATGAGAGAAAGTGACAATACGGTGTGGTAAACAGAGTTTGACCTTGAGATTGGGGAAGGAAAAGAATGGGCTGTTCTCACCCAACACACATAAAGCTGTCTTTGAATCTCTTGATGCCCAGGTGCACAGCTGGGGATAGACCAAGTTGAGGACTACCACTCACCTTCTCGCTATTACTCAGCCTCTATCCCCACAGAGTCCTTTAACTACACAGCATAAAAGATGGGAACTCAATCAGTGGCTCAAGTCTTACTGTTGATGGGCTTTGTCTCCTGGGACAAAGACTAATTCTGTGAAGAGGAAATGTGCACAGCCAACTCAGGGCCTTCAGTGTATGACTTTCACAGACTGGCTGAGCAAATCCCAGACGTGCAGCAATGCAATATTAAACTCATCACATAGCAAAAAGATGAATTTACAGAAAAATCGTTTTCTCCTCAGACTTCAGGAAAGGGCCTTTCCCTATTTATCTCCAAAAAATGTAACAAGAACATGAATGTCTAGTCTGTCCTCACGAGGCTCCCCTTGGAGTCTTGAAGTCTGGGGGAGTATTCATGGAGCATTCAGGTCTGGGGTCCTCAGCATAAGAAAGATGTGCTGGTGTTGGAGCTTGTTTAGAGAATGGCCACCAAGATGCTCAGGGAACAGCCACAAAGATTCTCAGATGGCTGGAGCATTTCTCCTACGGAGACAGGCTGAGGGAGATGGGTTTGTTCAGCATGGAGAAGGGGCTTCAAAGATATTTCACTGTGGCCTTTCAGTACCTAAAGGTAACTTATCAGTGTGGGGGGGAAGACAAACTTTTTACATGGTCTGATTGTGATAAGACAAGGGGAACAGTTTTAAAATAAGAGAGAGGAGATATAGGTTGGACGAGGAGGAAATTCATCACTCAGAAGGAGTGAGGCCCTTGCACTGCTTCCCAGAGAAGTATAGGTGCCCCTTTCCAGAAAGTGTTTAAGATCAGTTATCATGGATCCCTGGGCCCTTATCTGGTGGGTGGCAAACAACCCACAGCAGGGGGATGGAACTGGATGAGCTATTCTCTGATTCTATAATACTATTTAATAATCTTTGGTAAATAATGTCTACAGTCAATTCCCAGGATATGGTTTAATTGTGAACAGTGCCCTTTGTAAATCTGATATTTTAAACAATTTTTTTTGAGTGCCTGTGGTCTGGTGGATCAATGGACAAAGGGAGATGGATGTTTCTTGACTGGACAATGTACAGGTAAAAATACTTGCTAAATATAAGTTTTTACATATAATTAATAAATATCAAAACTAAATTTCAAAATCAAACTGTCGGCTACACCAATGTGTCTGCCAAGAATTCTCCTGTGCTAGCATAGTCATGAAAAATGCACACATTGAGGGTGCCCACACATTCACAATGCTGTTTAAAAATATGGATAAATATTTGTGAACAATTTTTACATCTACATGATAATCTTTTTTTTCTTTTTTTAAAAAAGCATTACCCATTGTTCACAGGAGAAGAATTTGAGCACTCCAGCAAACCCTGTTATTGCAGAAGAGGATGGATAGAGTCTGACCAGAGCCTCAGTCTTCAACTTCACTTATCTTACGTGTAGTGATGAAAAAGTCAGTTCACTACCCTTGCCTCAGTTTCCCTCTCACTTGGTGAAATAATTATAATCATATTTCTTTTGTTCTGGAGTCCAAAGATGAAACACAGTATGTGAACAGGTTACTACTAATACCAATGACAGTAACATTGAATTTGAAGTGAATCACTGTGCTTCAAATATTTTAAATAACCTTTAAAACTTTATTTGGATACCGTATCACCACATCACACAAGAACTGATATGCTATGGTGTGCTAGTGGCAGTATCTCAAGAAGCTGCTCCATCTCTAAGGAGAGAAACAGCACTAGAGAAACACTGTCAAATGTCTTCATAGGATCCGCAGCTTTGAAATGCCACAAGTCAGCACTGGCAATTTATATTTTCCCTGGAAAAGCTTAGAGTTTGTGTCAGCAACTTACCAGTTCAGATTCAGACATTCTCTGAGCATTTTCAAATCAGAATGTCAATAATCCCTTCATGACTCCATTTCACTTTTAGTCCTAATAACTGGATTGGATTGGTAATCATTATAAAAGGAAATTCTGAACAATGAATTTTTTTTCCTAAGGAATATTTTTCCTGCTGGAAAATGCCAGTGTTTTAAAATACAAGCTGTCCACTGGGATCCAACAATTTGTGCAAAAATAAGATAGAAAACCTCAAGCCAAGGAAAGTGGGCTTATCAGCAGAAAACCAGCTCCAAGTTTTTTTCAGGTGGCTCCATGAACTTCCAAACCTTAAGACTTACTGCATCGGAAACTTTCCAAAAAGTGTAAGGAAAGTTTGATTTCAATACTCCAAATAATAATTGGAAAGTATATTTTGTAAGAACTTCTGAAATTTAATTTCTTTTTTCCATTTCTGTGCTAAGTTTTCTTGTGTGGAGTTGTTCAAAACAGATGAACAAAAACAGCACAAATGATTCAACATGGATCCAAAAAGTTTAAAATTTGAATGGAAAGTCTCATTCCAAAGATAAAATGGTCCTGAGGATACTGAGAGCTACAGACGCTTGACATTTCCGCAGCTCATGCATGTGTGACTCTTATTAAAAACATTTTAAAGTAAAAATGAAAGATTAAAAGTGAAGTTTTTCCCCAAGCAGTTTTATTCTGGTCTGTAGTCCATTCCGTATAATCAATGCAAGCATTTACAAGGAGTTTTTAAGTGTTTAGGAAAGACAGCCTCTCGCCTTAGGTGTCTTTATGATATGTTGGCCCTTCTAGTTTCATGATCCTTTAAAGAGAACTGCTCCTATTTTCAATATTGCTTCCTGATTATCTTGCTCTACTTTTCTTAAATTTAGCAAAATATTAAGAGAACATACCCATTATCAGACAATCTTTATCAAGAAAGATACTTTGTAACACTGTGGAATTATATAAATCAAACTATTTTCAGTTCTTTCTTGCATATGCCTTGTTATGAGATTGATTTTGAGTTAAAGTGCAGTATTTCTGTTTGAGATAATATGTATTTCATAAGAAAGCATTCAGTTTTGAGTCCTCAAACAGCAGAATGTAGTATTTTTCTTGTGAATTTCCTTAAAAACGAGTACCTTAGCAAGTGATCAGAAGAAAATGGGAGGAAAAAAAAGACTTAATGAAATCAGATCAACATCTACCAGAGAACTAAAAAAAAAGAAGCTACACTGCTTCCAGATTTTAAGAATCTAGTGATGTCATTTACAGATTCAAATGCAAGACATCATGCACTATGTACGTTGCTCTGAAAATAATGCCATCTATTTATTTTCATGGAAACTACAACAGATATCAAAAGCACAGTAACACTAATTGACAGAGAAAATTCTTAGCTATAAACACTATTTTCAACAGTCACCAGCATTAGCTATTCATTTTTATAACCAATGAACATGAGCCTGCAAGCCAGTATCATAAAATTTCCACAACCAGAGGTGACTCTGTCACTGCTGCCACTGGTGAAATGTAACACCCACTGCCTTACTGTACTCACATTCACTATTTGGTCTGCATAAATGTCCAGCAAACAACAGAGAACATCAGTGGGCGTCATCTTTTCTGCATGGAGGAATTCAATGACAGACACCTTTGTCTCATGAGCATTTATTTCTGTGTCAGACATCATTTTGTCAGGCTCCCCCTCTACCGCCATCTGCATGGCAACAAAATGTAATGGAATATTGGTGGAAAGGTTCCACCTCTATTGCCATACCACCAACATCCACCTCTGACATCCTGGGCCAACAGAATAAAATAGGAGGCATTACTTTCAGAGCAGCTTTCATATATTATTAACTATCAATGGGTGTTGCCAAATTATGGATAAGCAATATAAAGTTACAGTAGCAGTAAAAATGTTGCAACTAAGCTCTACTGTTATAAACTATATTATATATATAAATAAGTATTGACTGAGTTAACAGTGTGGTTGTCATCATAAAATCGAGTGAATAAATTATGTATACCCATACAGTAGATGTTAATCAGGTCATCAAACAAGATAGCAGCTCCTCAGGAGCAACTGAAGAGATCAATTTAGAATTTATGTTAAAGGTTTAGTGGTTAACATAAAACAGTGAAGAACTGTTTTTTCAGTTGTCTCTAGTGGTGGATATTTAAAACATACTCCTTTGGCATTATCCCAGCACATGAGATAAGAGATACGGACAGGCATTTGGCCCAGCATTGTGAAGCTTAAGTTAACTGGATGTATGTACTGACCTATTGTTCTGGTATGAAAAGCATCAACAAAACAAAAAAAAAACCTTAGAATGACAAATAAAGGAAGAAATAAGGTTATGTAAGACACATACTCAACGATGAAGCAATTTGACAGATCCAAAAAAAGGTAGGATTGAGGTTCAAATGGGAAGATACAAGGCAAGGAAATGGTAAGGAGATTCCCAGCCACCTTAACTTATTTACATAACTTTGTTTTTCTGATTTGTCACAGTTTAGCTGTAGCCCATTAGTCCTGCTGTTCAAACAGAAGTTCAAAAAGGGCTCAGGAAGAACTAGCAAGAGAAAAGCAAAACTGATACAGATTCCCAGACAGAAATGAAAAGGTATCTCCAGAAATGCAACATAAAATCACCCGGCTATAGACATGAAATTGCTAAGCATGTTGGGATTATTATGTAATTAAGACTTTATGTAATAATGCTGCAGTCTACACCTATCCCAATACCTGGAAAACTAAGCACAGAATCCAAGACATGCTTGTTCTAGCTAGACACAAATGTTGATTTAATGCATACTGAAAATACAACATCAACAATAAATACAGTCTATTGCATGAAAAGCCATCTTAAAATATGTTTAAGGATACATTCAATTAATAAGAAACGTTTTCTAGAAATTATGCCATTTAACTGTAAGAATTAGCAAACTATATGGAAAAGCTGTTAGTATAAAATAATCTTTTAAAACCTGATAATCACTAACCCCTTTTCTAGTAAATGTAAAAGTAGTCTCCACTTTGGAATTTATACTTCAAATTTAAAAATCGGTAAGCTCAGAGAATTTATTAATGAAAGTTAAATGGACTATCAAGATCCAATATGAAGAAGCAGCTCAACAAAAGATACAAAAAGCCAGTGAGAAGAAAAAAACACTGATCAAAGGAAATGAAGTAGTTACAGGAGTCAAGAAATAGGTGAATACAATGATAACTGTGAAAACCATTTTACAATTTTACATACAGCAGTAAGTCCTTCAGAGCTATATTAAAAAAAAATCATAAAGAAAGAAGTAGAGTGAATATGTAGAGAGAAATGTGTAGAGAGAAACAATGAAAAAAAAAATCAGGTAATACTTTTTTTTTTTTTTTAACCTCATTGAAAATATCTACGTTTGCATAAGGACACGGTTAGAAAAGAAAAAAATATTAAAATTGCTACAAATATCAAAGGAAAACTCACTAAAAGCTGAATACTGACATGCAAATCTCTGACAACTGACACATGAAATCAATGGACTATTCCAATAACATTGATTGACTTAAGGAGTATACCAAGTTAGTCATAGAGCAATGATGACTCCTCTGTAAAATCACCCATGGTAGACTGTGCAAATCGAGTGTGGCATGTAAATAATAGTCTAGACCCACACATGAATGAACAACTTTATCACACAGTTTACAACATTACTCACAGTTGTTGCTGCCACATCTCCATATTTGTCTGCTCCCATGTGAAGAGACAGACTGCTTTCACAAGATTGAAAGATCTGTTTGGTAAATTTCATGGAAATGTTGTATCCTTTAGGCACTGCTATATGGACTGCTGTGTCACTGTTTGTACAGTCTGGTGTGTTGCACTGAAGTTGCTTATGCATTCATGCATGATTCCTTCAAACCATAGGTCAGTTCATTGCATTTGAGACTTCATTATTAATGCACCCGTGAAAATACAGTCAGAATATATAATACTTCTTCTAAGGTAAAGATGATGTGTGGAATTAAACCAACAACTGACCTGCTAATCTGATATTATGAGGGAAAATGAGAAAAAGAGAAAAAAAAATAACAGAGACAGGGTATGTGTACCAAAGGTAAACAATGCCAAACGCACACGATGGGCGTTGATAACTGTTTTTATAGAGAAGGACACACAGGTCACCTAATTTCTTTTGTCTTCAGTAAAAAATTGTACAGCATAAGGAAAGCTGAGATACTGAGAATAAGTAGAAATAGTGTCAGGTGAATAAGAAACTAGCTAAAATACATAAATTGATTTACTTTTAAAGGGGAAGAGTTAGGTTGCAGTGAATATGCCAGAAATTTGTACAAAAATTACTTTGGACACTTCTAGTTTTCATCTGGTGACCTTGAATCAAAGAAAAGGAATGTCACATAAGACAATGATGTAAATCATGCACTTTACATATTTGTAATTAGAATTTCTGTTATAAGCTGATGAAATAAGTGACTTTGAAAAGTAGCAGTCAGGGAAAATGACTTGAATGCACTGGTTGATCACATGGATGAATCTGTGCCATTGCAATTGAACAATAAAAAAGACAAATCCAGCCCAGAACATTTCAAATGAGGCATTTCCATTAGACAGAGAAACAGTGATTTTGAAGAATGAATAATTTGCTTCACAAGTGCAGAAAAAAAGAGTTCAGCTTTGTTAGCCTAGCAAAACAAAAGGTTATCTGCTGCCTTTAAAAATACAAGAATAGCACCTAGAGAAGTGTCACATAAGCAATCAGCAAGCATGAGAACAGGGACAAACAGGACATTGGTCAAGAGTAAAGATGCAGACACAGTATGAAAATGTTTCTTAGCCTTTAGAAAAAGTGGTGTAATCAAGAGAATGGACACACACACACACACCAAGTTCACCTACTTTTGAAAGAACAGTTGAATACTTTAAGATAGAATTACGCAATACTATTCTCAGGAAAAAAAAGTCTGAGAACCTACTCATGGCAGTGTCAAGTGACTCACATCTTTAATGAGAAAGTGGTAAGCATAGAATTAAGACCATTTTTAAAGAAACAAAATTCTGCACACGTAGCTGCTGCAGAGAGTTGGCAAACTTGAAAATTGAGCTGCATTTCATGCAGGCATCTATTTTAGAAATCTTACTATAAATGTGTAAAAATAGAACAATTAAATACAGATCTGAGTTGTAACATGAGAGTAACATAAACCTACTTGTAATTTCTATTACTTATCCTCCTACAAATTGCATTACAAGAACTACCCAAATCTTCACATTTTTGTGGAAATCTATCTTTTGCCCATATATGACAATAACAGTGGAAAATTTGACAATATGAATTGAATTTTACAGAACAAATGCAACACAGTTTTGTTCTAATATTATTTACAATTAAATATTAGACAAAATTTTGATTTCAAGAATCTTTTTAGATTTTCACATGGAGTTATAAGACTGCTTCAGTTCAGGGTTCCGCATTTCAAGTCAAACAGAATCAGCATTAGACTTGGCATAATGCAGAGAACTATGCCAGGAGATGCATAAATTTTGTCTTTGTGGGAACGAGAGATTTTAGGGAGGACTTATGAGTTTTCAACTGGCATTTAAATTTTGGGGGGATGGCGGTGAGGTGAGGGAGTGTAGGGGCAGATCCTTGAAATACTGATTTTGGACATATGACAGAATTCACATTTTAACTTCTCTGGTTTTCTCTGGACCTACAGAGATGTGCTGCAGCTTCATTTTTACAGAGAATGGCTTCTGGCAGTGAACTCTACAGGAAGAATCACCCTCTTAGGAGTTTCGTTTACTGAGCCCTTCAAGGATGTATGCATTCTTAGAAATACCACATCTACCTCCAAGCTACCGGTAATGAAGGAGTATTTCTCCTTTTTATTTAGAAGCTCAGATCATTTCCAAGCATAAAATAAGTGAGATATTTCCAAAAAGATGATGAGGACATTATTTTCTGTTGTTTTGTTGTGGATGTGACAGACATATGCTAAATTTAAAAATTTTTTAAATATAAAATCAAAATAAAGAATCTTGTGAGCTAAGTGGAACATTTTGCTACATAATTACAAACCTGGCATTGTGGATCCTAGGATGGGAATCATAACCACACAGAATTCCTAAATAACCAAATATCTTTTGCAACTCAGTGATGACTGAGCTTATACATAAATATTACTGATTTTGAACAAGGAACTGTGAATTCTAGCTTCAATATACTGGAATGTGTTAAGTTTTTTGCGCATGACCACTTCTACTTTCCCTTTTGAAATAGGTCAGTTATGATAATACAAGCCTCAGAATTGTTTTACTTTCTGCACAGTCCAAAACTTAGTGATTATTATAAAAAAAAAAGGAAAGGGAATAGACACCATAATATTTCTCACCATCCAGACAAAGTTTTTCACAAAGATTTTTATGAAGTTGGAGAAACACAATTAGATTCAAGTGAGAAGGTGTTCTGGGTGGCATAAGAAAAAACATTCTGTACTAAGTAAAATTTATATGCTTTTAAATAGAGTGCAGTGCATATCATTATGGATTTTATTATTTTTATAAACTCTTAGATAATTTGGTATATACATTTACTGAATATGAATACACACTGATGCAGCTATTGGGTAATACGGTAATTCAAAATGACTGAATATTGCAACTATTTAAACATACTAGATGATAGGATTTCTAATTTCACTGATGCGGTATTCACACTTAGTTAAGCTAGATAAATATAAAATTCATTTGGTAAAATAAATGGGAATGTAATGAAAAAGATTAATTCAAAAAAATTTTAGTATACTATTTAGATATAATTTTCCTGAGGCAATGAGCTTCTGCACTGCATATAATATGCAGAAGTTCAAGTATTAAGTATTTTTCTGGTTCTGCCTTTTTTGTAAAGATGACTGCAATGAGATGCAGATGCTGACATTGCAGCTTGATGACTACTGAAACACTGACCTCGTCTGAAAAAGGAGGAAAGCTGAAGCTGCTGAAAATTTTAGCAATTTTAGCAATCTAGGTCTTCCAAGAAGTGAATTTAGAAGATCTACACCATGAAGCAACTTTTCTCCAGATTTTTATTAACTTGGATACAATCTTCATGAATTGTCTCTATTGCCTGTAGCCATTAAACAATGCAGACCCAGGACTGCTCCTGCAAGTCATAACTTGTGCAAGGAGGAAAGAATGTGGGAACACTACACTACCTTGCCTTGCTGTGTAGACACCATTAAGTATTCAAAAAAGTGGAAATATCAACTTTTCTTTAGCTCATGTATGTACAATCACGTCTCACAAGTAAGGAAAATAAACCTCCTCAAGAGGAGCAAATATATTTTCTTCCCTCCCAAACCCAGTGTCCCACTTTGTAAAATGCAGTCTCCAACTAGCTAAAACAATACTCCTGAATTTCACTGAGTCAGTTACTGCTTTCCACAATACAGTCAAAAAACACATGCAGATAGAAGAAATGTAAAAAAGTGAGTAAAGCCATGTTGGCAAGAAGAAGGTTCTGAGTCACAGAACTGTCTTCACATTTGAACGAAAGTATGCAAGGTCTCCATACCATAGAGCTGTGTGATTCTGAAGTGGATGTACAGCAGTGATGATGAGAAATTTTAAGATTGTTCCTATAATTCAGATGTTGAATATAAAGTAGTGGACAGAGACTCCACTCTTGCCAACACCAGTATCTCCAGAATTCCAATGCCAATACGTGTACTCTGCTCCACAAGTCTCACAACAGGCCTGCAGGATTCTGAAGTATCCCAATTTGGACATAAAAGATAAGATACTGTGTCTCAAAATGAAATGCTCATGTCAGATATTCACCTTTTAAGATCACTTCTGGCCAAATGCCATGCTGAACACCTGGACAGAGTAAAACCAAATACAGTTTCACTGTGTATCTTTGTGCATAAAAGACCATGAATAGTAAAGGGATTCATCTAAGGCAATGTCTACATGACACAATTATCACTAATGGGTTCAAAAATTGTGCCGTAGCCATGATGTGAGTTTGTTTCTTTCCTTTCTGAAAGCAAGGCTAAAAAGGAATGGAGGAAAGGAGTTTACCTGGAAAGAAAGGTGTCAATTCATAACAGCAATACCCTTTTCCAAGCCGTTATACTTTTCAGTTAGAAAATCAAGGAATGTTCTAACAGAGGATGAGATTCCTCAAATCCTTTTTTTAAATAAGTAACAATATAAGACTTTCTTTCAACAATAAATATACTTGCAAATATGTTTCCACCAACAATCTAAGCTGGAGTCATGAGGCGGCTTTGAAAATAGAACATTCTGGAATGTACCCATGAGCACATTTTATGCATGCTTCATGTGAAAATATGTCATCGCTTTGGTTCAGTTAGAAAGCACTTATATCCAAACAGAACGCTTTTACCTTCAGATGAATCACACGCACGCTCACTGTCCTCATCACAGATGCCTAGACAGATTCCTTAACCTAGAACTCATCTGCTGTAGTAACTACTTACGGACAGTCTAGATTCTATCAAGTTTTTCTAAGGAATTTATCACAGTAATGTGAAGATAAAAAATATTTACTAGCATTATCCATAGTAAAATCCAATAACAAGAACAATGGAAGTGAGGTCTGTGTGATCCTCCCTTCAGATCACATTTCTACTAATCTAATAATCTCTTCATTCAGTGCTGTGAGTTGAAGAAACTAGGAAAAATACGTAATTCTTATTTATGAATGCTGACAAGGCTCCTTGGCACACATGTAAATTTTGCTTTAAAAACACAAAAATAGTCACTTGACACAGTCAATGTTAGACATTTCATTTCTAAAAAGTTGACAATTAAATCTTAATTCTGAACTAAAATCAATTTTAATATCTCAGCCACTACAAAGCAGCGACTTTCTTCTGAAACAAATTTGAAAATACTAACATACATTACCAATACTTGTAATCAGTCATCATTACATGAATACTCATAGTTTATACTGGGTGAGAAAAATTTTACATTTCTGGGGCAGCATGCACCATATTCCTCTTACTCAAGGGTGTACCTTTAAGTTGAGATGCCACTGAGAGTCACTTGAGGCTTTTTATATACTGTGTGGACCAGCTGGGGTTTGAATTAAGCTCTGGAGATACCCCTCTCATTCCTATTCAGTGACTGTTAAGAATGAACATACCTAATATAATATAATTGACTCCTGATGTAATAGATTTCTTTCAAAAGTCAGCTAGGTGCTGACCCAGCTGAAGCAAAGTGGAATGAAATTGAAATAGCAATAGCTGAAGACTGAGAACAAAGAACTTATACCAGCCTTTTCTCCTCATTTTTTGGACCAAACAAAAGGGAATAACAATAATCTTCTTAAATATTTCAAATGAAATACTGTTTTCAGTGTGCAGAGTATGACAGGAGGGATGGAAAAGCATAGTGTTTTGCTCACGGTTTATGAATTAATACAAATTTTCAAGTATTAGTGCTGCAGGGCCTGTATCCTGAAAAAGAAATGGCAACATGTTCATTAAAAATAGCACTCTATATGCCATGAAGTTCTCATTTTTAAATCTTGTAAATTAGTTATACAAGTAGCAAATTTGCAATTTAACCAGTAGAAAAGGAATCGTTTTACATTGTTATATGTAAGCATTTGCAATAGTTTGAATATTTTCGGTCTTCCCTTCTTGCTCTACTGATTTTCTAATGTTTTACAGTAAAGGTCAATTCTTCTGGCATCAGTATACTTAATGTGTTCACAAATTTGTACCAATAGGCCTGTATTTCAAAGGCCTTTATTCTTATTTTATCAGTCAGACACATAAACAGTGTGCATAACTCAGACTTTCTCAAGAGCTTTCACTGCCAAATTTGACTTATTTTTTAGTTCCAAGAGTGTTGCCATACTTGTTGAATCACTTCCAGCCTCTAGTTAAGATAAGCATTTGTTTTAAGCAACACTGACATCCATTTTCTACCATAAAGTCTAATATGATCAGCATTTCACTACCTTCTTCTTCCGAACTCTTCACTATTACTTTTCTTGCTGAATGGAATGAAAGTACTTTACAGAAATCTGCACATGCATTTTTGAACTCTTACTACTGCTAACACCAGATGCTACTAATATGAGTACCTGAGTGTGTGTGAATTAATTATTTAAGGGTGAGGATCTGAAAGAAACATGCTCAAGAAGGGAAAGAAAAATCAATACGGGGAAAAAAAAAGTCTGTCATGTCAGCTGAAGGTCTAACACCATGTACAAAATTAATAACTAACATTATTAGCTTGAAGACAGTGTATTTGAGAAACTTGGCAGAGTCCCAGATTATCTATCTTAGTAGCAGGAAAGACATACGTTTTCTGATCATCAGTGTTTCTGGGTCCTGGCAGCTCTGCATATTGAAAGCAACAGGAAAAACTGCTACCTAGGGCATAGACTCTACTAGCAACTATTCCATATGGCTAATATAAGGAACAAGTATTTGAATAACAAAAAGGTATCAATAAAACTAAAAAAGACTAATTTAGAAAACAAACCAATGAATTTTTATCCTACTTCCCCAGCTACAACTAGTCCTGCTGTGTTCGCTTCTTTGTCACAGGATATATAAACCAAAGGTCTTCTTTGGAAGATATGATTTAAGATATGATTTGATTTATATATCCTTGTCACAGGATATATAAATCAAAGGTCTTCTTTGGAAAAAAGCACTAAGTAAATGTATTCACTTTAAAAAAACAAAATAACTTTAATTAACATCCTATTTTCATCCAGACAAACACAAAAGTAAAAATTTTTGTGCTCTTCTGCCATCCTGAATTTTCATATTTCCACATTTTTTCAGCAATCTACAATGAAAAATGCAGTGTTAAATAGATCCATAAGAAAACAAAACTATAAACACTGTATCCATAAATATCTCACAGTCTCTCCCCATTTTATCACCTTGTTCAGGTTCTTTGAGGGACTTAAATATTTTCTGGACAGTTTTGATATCCTCTAGCATTTAAGAATTTCTTTCTCTGCTCACTAGCAATAAACAAAAAATGATGCAGTCTGCATATCTGAGCAACAGCCTGTTCTTTGTAACCTTGACATGGAGAAAGCAAGATACTTGCACTTGCTAAGCCATGGTCTATTCAGCATCATTGTGTTAGCATTACTCACCAAGTGGAATTAAAAACTGCACTACGGTTACCATGACAACCAGCTGTCTCCCACATACAGCATCAGTTTGAATTTGTGCAGACCATTTCTAACAATGATTTAAGTCAACAAATTCAGTATTACCCTAAGGTAAAAATCTGGTTTAAGAACAAATAAATATTTTCAGTTTCATAATATTACTTAGCTCAATACATTAGTTCCAAGTATGACCTGGGTGTACAAAGAACTGCAGAGTTTTTTGTCAGAAATGAATGGTGAATGATAGATAATCTTCCGGTCAATACACAGTTGAGAAACGACTAAAATTCTTAACCCAATAAACATTTAAGAAGCAATACTCAATAAGGTGTTCTGTTAAGCATCATTTAAAAATTTATAGTCCTCCATTTTTGTGAAACCAACAATGCAGCATGCGATGGAAGAAAAACTCTGTACTCTTTTAGACAGATTTTACAGTTTTTCATTTTGATGCTAAGATTCCATATACTGAAGGGATGGCATAATGTTCATAGCAGATTTTACAGGGAAATGACACAAGAATTTTATTTAATCATTTTCTATATTCACATTTGAATGATGTTGTTGATTACCTTGTGTACTACACTAACATCGCCACTGAGTGCTCACTATACAAATTCTTACTAGAAATTAAAGCATAATCCTTGTTCTTCCAAAATTATCAGAAAGCAATTCTTCATAATTGGTCGGAAAAACAACCTGAAACTCGGAATAAAATACTTTAAAAAAACCACTTTACTGGCCGAGGAATTCCAAAATAAGTTCACCTTCCTGCAAAAGAAGGTTTTTTTAATTATTTTATTTTTCAAATCAATTTACATGCAGTCTCAGTTGCTTTTGAAATTGCTGACTTGTAAAGGAGAGAGGGAACAGGGGTATACCAAACTGGTATCTTATATACAAAGTCTGGTGAATCATCATAGAACTGTATGTCTGGTCATCTGTATGAAGAAGCCACCTGCTGATTTACAAATTCTAAGCAGCAGTTTCCAGATCCTTCTGATCACCAAGCATGTTTTTTGTTTGATTGTCATTGATTAAGCACATGATAGCAATGATGGTAAGTTCTGTTGGCAGAACAGTGGGATGCACTGATACCAGGAGAAGGAAAATAGGAACTGGCAGAAAAAAAAACCAAAAAACATAAAATGCATATAATTGGAATTGTTCAAGTGCATATGAAAGGTGGGGAGAAAAGAGAAAGTAAACACTGAAACAAAGATTGTGAAACTATTAAAAACATAATGTATACTCAAACTACAGATAAAGTAATAAAACATACATGTCATGTAAGACAAGACTGTCCTGTTTCAAGACAAGAAATTCAGGAAACTTTATTTAAAGAGTCCAAACTTACTAAAGAAACTGCAAATGTTTCATTATGAAGGTCAGAGAAATTAATGATACAGACTCAACTCACTCATTTTTATGGAAACAAGTGCATCAGTGAAGCATAAGATTTCTCATTTGGTACAAGGTAGAGCACCTGTTGCATCACAGAACTTAAAAGCATGTCAGAAAAGAAAACTGGGCTGAATTAAGAAATTAAGAGGCTATCAGGAATCCGATGCCCCTTATAAATAGAGTTTAAATCTGTGACGACAGTTATTGAACCCTAACCTTCAGGATAATACGTAGAAATTAAAAATTTGAGTTGAATACAATGCTTTTAGTTTTAAATCTTTTAATTTGTGTGGGAATGCTGGTCAGATAGAAAAATAAGTAAAACCTAAAGGACTGAAGAAGGAAGTAGCACAGAAATGCATTTAGTCCTGGATCACTGTGGACACATTTGTTATCAGTGACAGGCAATGAGAAATCAGGCACAAACTGAAATCAAACCCATCTTTAAGGTTACACTAAACTGAACTGACTGGACCACTACACACGAGAAAAAAAAAGAAATGGGTCTCTGTAAAGAACTTCAATCTTCAACAGTGCAAGTGCATAATGCTTAAATATAAAAACAGAAGAATTCAAGGCAGAAAAGAGGTAGAAAACAAGAAAATAAATATAGTATAACCTGAGGGTTCAAATCAACAAACCTGGTCAGGAACAAATTTTTTGTCAGCAAAATGGCTGCATACAGTCAAAAGTAAGTGATAGCAGGAAAACAAATATGATTGTTACTGGAATTTAACAGCTCTGTAACAATCCATTAACTCCTAGATTGAGCTGCAATAAAAATTAAATCAAGATGACAATCTATGCAGATGTGCATCATTTTGCCCGGAGGCTGAGCCTATACCCTTGTGTCAAGGAAGCCTTTGTGGGGTTAAAGTAGCATTGCTAACAATTAATGGATCTTTTCTTGTTATAGTTCTAAAAAGTACTGACAGCATCATTGAAAAACATGAAGGTAATTACAAGGAAAAAAAAAAAAGATAGCTATTAAACAAAGGAAAACTAAATACAGTGTTTCACCACTACATTTTTCTAAAAGAGGATCCAACAATGAATTTGAACAAGCTTGCCAGATCCATGCTCCTTCAGTACAGTAGATTTATGAGTTCATATGTATTAGCATTTTAGTTTAGATTAGGAACACTGATCTACTTCTCAGATATTATTTTCATCACATATTCAGATCTGAACGTGAACTTTCAGACAAATTTCCTTACAGGCTCTCTGTTGTCAAGCTATGTCAAGTAGACTCATAGAGCACTATTTGGATTCCATTTGGATTGAAAAGTCGTAAGAGGTTAGTTGGTGAGTTACATGGGACTAGATTAGACCTAATCCAGAGCAAAATCACTCCATCATCTCTGATGATGGATTCTTAGTACCATCTGTTTTACTCTACAGATCCACACCTATTGCACTGCAATATTTGTTCAAGTGTGATTAAACTATGCTCACTTTCGAAAATTTATTTTTCCCTTTTGTGACTCTTTCCCTCCTGGTCCTCTTTCTCCTCCGTTGGAGTATTTTAAATTTGTCCTCTTCTAAGACTCAAAACCAGTCAAAAAGAATACCTTGCTCTCCCCAACACTTCCCCCTTTTCCTCTATCTTTCTGAAACTCTGTGGGCAACGTTGCAATTATTTCAGCCTCCACCTATAACAACAAGAACATCTTATAGACTCACCATTATTACTAATAACTGGCAACTTCATCTGTTGTCCCATTCAAAGATAACTATCTGAGCCAGAATTAAAATGAACTTCCCAAATCAAAGGAAGTCAACAAGCCTAAATCAAGACATGGAAATCTTCAGCTCTAGACATTAACCTCATCTATCAAATTCCCTGAAATTCACCTCAATCAGGCAATTAAATCCAACCAGGTCTCCCAGGGATGTGGCATCCATAGCTCCCCTGGGCAACCTGCTCCAGTCCCTCATCACTCTCACAAGAAATAATCTTTTCCAAATATCCAATCTAAATCTACTCTCTTTTGCTTTGAACTGTAAGCCCTTATCCTATTACTTCATTCCTGATAAAGAATACCTCTAGTATTCTTGAGCTGAAGAGGTTTCCCCAGAATGACACCAGTGAGCAAGAGTTTTTTGACATTACAAATTAATACTGTGTGACATTACCAGGGAATAGGCTATGACCTCACAGCCCTCCACTGCATATACTGGGGCACAGCAGAGCCTGGCCCAGCTGCACTTGTACCTGGTCTGTGTCTGAACGTGTTTGCAAGGTCTGGAGACCTAGCGAGGCTTTCTTGAGTTGTGCTGTGGGGATCTGGTAACTGAGCCCATCCCCACAGCATAGCCTGCATTTTCCCAGTCCTACCTGGCTCAGGCAGCTGGCCCTCAAGAAGCACAGCTGAGGCAGTGAAGATGAGTGGTGCAGGGACACAGCCTTATAGTAGCTATTCAGCAAGTGCTGGGTATGAAGGAGCTGCCAGGACCACAGCTGCAGCCTGACCCTGTGCTGGTGGGGAGCATGAGCCAGACAGGATGCAGGGTCAGGAGGGCTTCCTGCTGAGAGACTGGGACAGTGCTGTGGCCTGCCCCAGAACAGACACTGACCATGGCCTCACCTTCCTGCACTGCACAATACCTGCTAAAACAGTGTAGTGAAGTCAGCAGCCCCACATCTCTGGCTTCCCCAGTCCACTGCAGTTTGAAGGACACACCGAGGAGGGGAGGTGTGCTCAGTGCCCATTCATAGGGAGATGGAGAAGCCTCACAGGCTCAGCAAAGTTTGATGAGTATCAATGGATGCCATTTTTACTGCATGGAGGAATTCAGTAACACACCTTTGCTTCATATGTACTTCCAGCAGCCCTTCTGTATGTTTCAGTGAAGAATAATCTGTGTGCATCCTTTTGCTCACTTAGTAAATGATCAATTGATTTTCTTGTTTCTGTTCAACAGTAAATAACTTCACATACACTACAAGATAGAGCAGATATCCATATCCTTTCCTAAGCTCCTCAATCTCCATCCTTCAGCTAAGCTCCCACAAGCTAAACAACAATAATCCTTACAGAAAACCAACCAATCAAACCAAACCAAACAAACATCTTGAATTTAAATGGAAAAGTTACAACTCAAAATGTTAAAGATCTTTCTTAACACATATGACAACAAACCATACTAGTTTACCAGCTTTCTAACAGTGGACCAAAGGACAATTCCAACCACGTCAGCAATTGTCTCACAATATTCTGATTTTCTGAAGACATGGATCAAAGAATCATCGTTCCCACATGATTACAAAATATTGAAGCTCAAAATCATGACATAAATGTCAGAGAAGAACTTTGCCCACCACTTTGGCAGAGTATTTAATGAACTGTGTTGTAGATTATACGACAAGAGATAAAAGAGAGATCATCTCTGTGGAAACTCCATGGTACACTTCAGCAGTAATAGATAGTTCAAAAATGTGCTATCCATGTTTCAAGGAAGTTCAGAAATATAATGATTATAAACTATTGTCTACCTAACCAAAGTAACTATACATAACTATAAAACAGTTCACAAAAATTGCAAGACTGTGACAAGACCACTACAGAGATGATGAAACTTGTAATTGTTGTATTTATTTTTTGTTGTCCCTGCAGCACAAAAAATACCCAAGGATCCTTTTTGCCATACTGCATGTCTCAAAAGTAGGAAGCAAACTGTCATGGCAACATTTTGGACAGTCAACAAATGTACACATTCAGCACAGTTTCTGTAATTGACCGGCTATCTTCAGCTTTGTATCACAAATGAAATATGAAATTCCACTCAAATAAATAAATAAGAAAAGGAGTACGCTAAAATGGTACTGATTTAATCAACAGCTTGACCTTATTCAAGGTGCAGTTTCTTGCTTTGGTGCCAAGACATCCTTTCTGATTTTGTATTTTCATCGTCCCAGAAGAGAAAGAGCAAAATGACATCTGCTTCAACTTGTACTTCACCAGAATGGTGCATCAGTGACCAATCAGTTGCACATACAAGGGTTGCTCTGAAAGTAATGCCTCCTATTTTATTATGCCCACAATGTCAGAGGTGGATGTTGGTTCTATGGCAGTAGAGATGGAACCTTCCCACCAATATTCCATTACATATTGTTGTCACATAGCAGATGGCAGCAGAGGAGCAATCTGAAAAAATGCCGTCTGACATAATGGTGTCTGACATGGAAGTGTGTATGAAGTAAAGGTATGTCACTGAATTCCTCCATGCAGAAAAAATGGCACATTGACATTCATCAAAGCCTGCTGGACATCTATGGAGACCAAACAGCGGATGTGAGCACTGTGAGGCAGCGGTGACCGCAACAGTGGGTCACCTCCTCTGGTGCAGATGTTTACAAGCATGGCATGCAGGCTCTTGTTCATCATTTGCAAAAATCACAGCTAATGCTAGTGAATGTGTGAAAAACAGCATTTTGTAGCTGAGAACTTGCTCTATCAGACAGTGTTACTTTTCTCTTTGCACCTGCTGTATATTCCATGAAAATAAATATGAGGCATTACCTTTTGAGCAACATAGGTGTGTGATAACAAAGAAAATAAAGTTTCTCTGAAGCTGCCTGAATGTCTCTTGTCTTGACTGAGTCTGAAGAAAGGTAAATTTAAGTTCTCTTACGCTACCTATTACAGAATATATGTAGGTTTTTGTTCTGATATGCACACACACAACCAAATTTTTAACGGTTAAGAATAAGTAAATTGTATCCCGGGGAAAATTATTCTGCTTGTACAACCAAAAATTACGTTTCTAAATTAACAACTTACAGTGTTATTTTTCTAGGAATTCATAAGGAATGAAAAAAGTTATGAAACGTTATAAACACAACATCCAATATCATAACAGTGCAGGAAACCATTGAACCATGTTCAAATTTTCCATCAAACCTAATAATTAGCCCAGAAAATAAATACCACGTTTCATAAGAAAAGAATAGAATGGATAACAAAGCTTAAAGTAGAAAGTTACCTAATCTACTGATCAATATTTTAAATTAAAAAAAAAAAAAAAGAACTAAATTGTACAGGTGTGTAGTTATGGTGGGTATTTGAAGAAGTTCAATTCCCCAAATTTTAAATGGAAAATTTTAGATAAAAAAGAAAGATCCATGCTGCATTTGCATGCATTGTGTACAAAAAAAGAAAAAAAAACTGAAATGATGAGCAGTTCATTTTGTCTTCCACTTCTTAAAAATAAACCTTACCTTTCATTATTATTATTGTTATTATCATTACAGATTTTATCCATGAGAAGTATTCTGTCAGGTTTTGCTTGGTGAAGGCATTACTTTGCTGGGTCTGATATGACTTGTATCATTAGGATAGGGTGACATGGGAGATCTAAGATCATAAAAAAAGAACACAAAAAGCTAAAGAGGGGCTTGATTTGACTGAAGAAAATAAGCACTTCACCAAAAAATAAAATAAAAATCAATCACTACAACTATAACCAGTTTGAACTGTCATGTGGAGGCAAGATAAAAAAAAATGTAGCAGGAACACAGTAGATGTTTTTTCCTTTGGACATATTTCAGGCTTGAAAAATGCTTTAAACTGAGCAAAAGCACTTTAAATCAAAGTATGAACTACCTTAGACTTAGGAATTATATATTTTCGGACAATACATGATCTTTGTGCAAGAAAATGACTTCAGATCAACGTTGATTATGACACATCTCTCCCATTAATGGGGTGAAACCCAGTAGTCCAATGACTCAGTAAATGGCAAAAAGATTTTATAAGTACAGAGATAGGGATGCAGGAACTGTTTCAGGAAATCACAGACTAATTTTTGCAAATGAGTCCTCAAGAAGGGAGGACAACAGCAAGCTTTAGGAATATGCTAAGCCAGTTTGTTCTAGAAGCATTTGTTTGATCTGCTAGCAAAGAATATGGTTTGATTAACACGTTTGCATTTAATGCTACATTTTTAAATGAATGACTTAGGTTGGTGCACCCAATTACTCCCAGGGCAACAACAAAAGTGTAGAAATTCATCTTATTAGAAGAACCTTATTAGAAAAAGCCACAGATAATGTTTACTCATACAATTGTCAAATTATGCTCTTAAAATGATTAATAGAAACAGAAATGACAAGTGAAACCAAGTGATTTGCTTAGCCAGCAATTCTGAACTTTGTCTTTTAAAGTAAATATTACAGATGAGAATATCAGTTTCAAACTCTGGTTGTTTTGTTGTTTTTTTTTTCTTCTTTGTGCTCTCTTCAATAGTGGGAAGCAAAGTCTGTTAAATCTCAGAAGTTTTACTTGTGGGATATTTTGGCATTTCAAAACTTCTTTTGATTCTCTGTCAGGAGAGTAACATTTCCTTCCTTCTGTAGGGATCAACAAAACTGAACACTGCCCTGAGCAACCCAGAATGCTATGAAGAAAGTGAAGATTCAGGATACGATGAGAAAAAGACCACTGATGAAATGGTCACTCAGCTATGGACAGTTCAATACAGATATGTAGTGAAGAGCAAGAAAACCAAACATTTTGATCTTTAAAATAGTGACTTTGATCCTGGAATTTGTTATGTTCTCCCTCAGTAGCTTTTCAGAAAATGTTTGGGAGATTTCATTATGAAGTACTCCATACAATGCTGAAAACACAGAAGACAGAAGACAAACTTCCCAGTTCACATCATCAAATTACTGTGTTTCATGTTTTCATAGCTATCACAGAACAAAGTGGCCAACATTTTCCAAAGGCAGGAAATCAGAGATAAAGGACTCATCCACTTGTAAAGATGAAAAAAAAAATAAAATAAAACAAAGCCTCATTGTTATTTTTTCCCCAAGGTAGAACTCGCTACCCCCAAATTAGAATAGTGATAAAACATACTGAATAAGAAAAAATAAGCTTCTTTTAATAAATAATGCTGATTAATGACACATATTTTGCACCAAAGTTGACACAGATTTTAGAGGGGAACTAGTGATATGTATATTAGCATATATATTTTGATATGAGAAGGAGATAATTCATTTTTTTTCTAGGACACTTTAATGCAGTTTCAGACCCATTTATAAGGCATGTGAGCAGAGGTAACTAAAATTTGACTTGAAGATTACAGATCTGCACTGTTCTGGAAAAGTAGCAATGAGGCTAGATTTGAGAATGCATTCACAATTTATCTACACAAGTAAAGACTGCTTGGAATAAGCACAATAGGGATACCCAGATATGTTCTTGGGCTCGTGACTAGGCAATGTGTTTGAGAAGGCACTCCTAGTAGCAGTTTGAAGCTATGATGAACAGCACATATGCCTGACCTACCAGTCTCTATATGCTTCATCTACCTTTTTGCTGATATCATGAGACTGATGTCATGGGGACAAAATTTCTGGCACTGTGAAGTCACAGTAGATGTAGCTGGAATAAGATTTTTTGTTTGTTTGTTTGCAGAACACAACAAAAAAGAAATATTCACAGAATACTGAAAATCTGTTGACCCATTAAGCAGTACTAATATACCAAGTATGCTGTCTTGGTATTCAAAACGCAAAACCACAAAAGTTCAGAAAAACAAAACAATCACAGAATTGTAGGGGTTGGGAGGGACCTCAAGAGATCATCTAGCCCAACCCCCCTGACAAAGCAGGCTCCCTAAGAAAGACACTAAGTTCTGCATAGGATTCAGATGGAGCAGATGTACACACTTTAAAGTAGGAGTATTCAGAGAAAAATCTTGAATAAAGATAAAACCATCATAATAGCATCCTGTGTGAAACATCTACTCTTTCAATTCACACTTTATACTGGAGAGAATTTGCAAATTGCAGTCTCATATTTAGCTATAGTTATGCAAAGCAATTCACACCCCTGCATCTTGTAATCCAAAGATAATAATCACAAGAGTATTTATGGGAAGAAAAAAAAAAAAAGCCAAATTTAGCCCGGGACTAACTTAACAGATTATGCATACTCTAGGAACATGTATAACTCAAATAGATGGAAAAAAGAATGCGTTTGAATAGAAAGGAAAAACTTCTAATTCCAAAAGCTTTTACATGTCTAATCATTTCCCTTGAAAACAAACTTATTTTCTCTGCCAAGTATAACTCACTACTTGAATTACTGTCAATGTTTTTACAGTAAACATAAGAAAGAGTACATTGTATTGTAAATTCTGAAGTGAAATAATTTACATAACATTACAAATTTTTGCAAAATCTGCAAACCTGACCTCATCGATTGCTTTAATTGAAAACTGTGAACTCACTGATTTGCCCAACTTCTAGATTAATTTACAGTCAAACGCAGTGAGTACTGGACATTGTAATAATCTTTCTCAAAACAAAAATACATTGATAATTTTTTTTTTTTAATAACACTTTCTACCCCTCAACCATATTGAATTTAAAACTTTGAAAATGAGTCATTAATATTTTGCATAATTCTGGAAGGTAATAATTATCCCTTAAATACTCAGGTTTTAGAACTGAGTCTCCAAGGATTCAAGTGATTTAGGCATCACAATACAGAATATAGGGTGCAGGCAAATACGTAACCCAGACCGCCAGCATTAATCCAGAAGCCTGAGCCTTAACCTGAAAGACCACATTTGTATTTACCAAGGGCCTTGCATTAAAATGAATAGTTGAGATAGTAAAAACTGTCTAATCAGACAATTTTTTTATAGGTACCTTTAGTACTATTTTAATACACTTCCTGTATTTTCCTTATCCAGTCCCTTTATCTTTACAACCCTTCCTGAACCCAGCAGTCCATGTCATTGGATTGGAGAGTGTAATGTGAGTAATCTCAAAGATGATACTCATAAAATAGCATAGATGATGGTATATTTGAATAGGTCTATACAGATAGTACACAAATAACACAAAAAGGAAGATGGCTCACCTTTAAGATGACAAAGGCTCACAGTAGTAGGAGGGATCTCCAAGAAGAGATCCTTTCCTGGTGGTGGTCAGCCCTTAAATGGGGTTTGGGGAGAGGTGGAGCTAGGCTCCACCCCTTCCAATCACACAGGTATTATCACCTCCACCTGTGCCCCCATGGCTGACTCGGTGTTCACCTCAGGTGACCAATCAGTGGTTCAGGCCATGATTCAGCAGTTCCCATGCAGAGAGACAGGACCAAGACATCATCTGGATGGTGACTTTCAAGGCCTCTAATTTGCTCTAGATTATCCTAGTCCTGATGGCTTCTTGAGCACACTGAAGATACTTCTACAAGCCTCCTTGAGGAGGTGGATAACTAGACAGCAGAACATTTGAAGAGGCTAAGCACTATACTGCTGTCACAGAAAAGCTCAAGAATGGGCAGAAGAGCTGCTTCTGTAGACAAAACAGCAAACTTACTTTCTTGTTTACCGTATTAAAATCACAGGATTTAGTAATAACTCTGTTTTTTTTCTTTTAAATGACGAAGATAGCTCAAAGACCATCTTCAGCTTTAACATTCTGAAAGCAGCATGGGACAAATATGAGAAGACTACCAAATATACACTTCGATCTGGAGAGAAATGAATGATTATTAATATACTGCGTATGGGTTTTCACTTCATTCCTGAAGTCTGAGAGCATGGGCTCTCTCATCTCTTTACTGTTTATCAGTGTCTACCTACTGTTCAACGCTATTTATTAACTGAATGTAGTTTTAAGCAAGATGTTAAAATGTTATGAAAAGAAACAGTTGAACAATTAAAAGAAGCATTATAAATGAATGTGAACTGTTTTAATTTTAAAAATATAAATATCTGAAGAATGCTGCAGGCTCTGACATCCTTCTTTACTTCATATTTAGTTACTTTATTTCCCCCTCCCCAGTACTTCCCCCTACCCTAAAAAAGAAGCACTACAGCTGAGATTCTAGACTTGAGGTCTATGTCTGGATTATGTGAATACAGAATTAACTAGCAACAGTCCTACTGAAGTCACTGTGTGGTATGGATTTGCAATGAGAATCCAAACAGCCACAAATGCAAAGGATACAATATAGAATTCTCCAGAATTGAAAAATATTTTTAATAAACTGCAAATAAAACAGTAGGGAAGTGTAGAATGGAAGTAGTGAGAACTCTAAAAATCTCTGAAAATAAAATAAAAATAATAAAATTCATACTTTGTCCTACACTATTCAAAAAAGAACAGCAACACAGCTGTTCATTTGATGAGGTACACTATGTATTTATTACATGATGCAATGTATGCTATTATTCTTGCATTATACATTTTCTGCAGTAAGATTTTCATGGACCGAGGAAATAGTATACGCATTATTGCATAACAAGCCCCTGAACTCTTACTGTTAGATCTGTAATTCTTAGAAAGCAGTTCAGAAAAAGGTAATGAAGACAATAAAAAGTCAATCTCACCACCATACAACATACAAATCAGTTTCTGAGAGATTAAATAAAACCACATATAAACTATAAAAGAGTCTCTTTATGACCTTATAAAATAGATGTTTATACTTAAAAAACATTTGTGCGGGGAAAAAAACACTGATATAACCACATAATTTTAGATGGCTAATATTAATGTATATCAACCTACACAATTTTCCATCTATAAGAAAAATTTTATTTTTAAGCAAGTTTTTAGAAGTAGACTAGATAGCCCTGCAAACCAAGTAAATTAGCTCTACATACTGCAAAATAAAACAGAGAAAAAATTCCTCCCATAGGGTTCACAGCACTAAAGCAACTGTTCTGTAGTCATTACTGCAATCCATGGGCAGTAGCAGCCACAGCTGCTATACATTACCCTAAACAAGCATTTTGGGCAGTAGATTTGTGTAATCACTGGTTTTATGGTCACCTGCCCTCCCCCCACAACTTACCAACTCCTCCTCACTGTTACAGGGGGTAAAAACACATTTTCCCAGGGTGAACAAGAAATGAAGAACTTCTGGTATGCATTCAATGGCTTTCCCTTATCACAACATTCTATAACTACTGCCATCTGCATTGCACTGAACAATGGAAATGTGCCTTCTAAACAGTATCTTTCTTATTACATCATTTTCCCTTTATTTTTCTCTGCATAATTGGATTTTGAAGTGTGCATGTGTTTTTGACTATATTCTGGACATTATTTGAAATATGCCCTCTAATCTGCTCAATAAATTGAATAATTAGCCCATCTTTATAGCTAATCTGTACATGCATTTCATAAGCAATTATATTTAAAATATCTGTCAACAAAGCAATTCTCTCGGATTTTGATTCCATTTTTTTAAATTATTCATTACAATAGTCTCCAATAATTTAATGCCTCATGGCCAGACTTGTTAGGATCTTTCTAGCTGATCTTACAATTTCCAGGCAGTATTATCACATGTTTCTAGTTTCCACCCTGTCCTTAGTACTGTACATTCCCTTAGAAAACTAATGTTCTCTTTTCTTGTTCAGGCTTCTTCTCTCTTTAATTCCTCCTGTCACAAATGGTCAGATACATGGATCAAGACATACTTCCAAGTCATTTTGCACAGTTCACTAAAGTCACCAGACTTCAGTGAATTAACTCAGATTCTTGTATTTTAAATAAAATTGAATAGTATACCAACATACATGCATGAAAAAAGTGGAGGCATTGATGTACCACATACCTGTAATGAATATATTTTCTCTGCTGTAAAAGTGTGAAAGAGAAGGAAGACTAAACCAGTTTCATGGTATATGTCAGTGATACAGCAAATCGAGACTGCGAGTGAATGACACTTTTTCCAGAGCGATTAACGTAAGCCATCAAAGTATATTACTCACTAACTCTGCTAGGTAAGTAATACTTGTAGACACAATCCAAAAAGTTCTTGGTATTTTATGAAAAAAGCTTCAGAGAACTGATCAAGTAAGCAACTAACCATAGGAATTACTGCTTCAACTCCTATTTATACAGAGAAGTTGGTAAAGAGTATAAGGAAATAGTTCAAGTGAAAGTTATCATAAAACAAGGAGTTCTCAAGTAGTAGGAAAGGCAAAAATTGACACAGCAAGGTAAAAACAATGGATTCCAAAACCAGACTTTTACAAAGTAAGGAAACGTTCAGGAGAAAAGGAAGTTATAAATAGAACTAGTTCTGGAAGCAGAAAAACAACCTATTCCAAAGAGGAAAATGAAAAGGAAGTACAAAAACAGACACAGGAGTCTAAATCGAGATTTACCGAATGACTGACATTCAGAAGAAGAATAGTATAAAAAGTGTAAATAATTGCATATACAAAGGAACCACGAATTCATCATGGTGGTCTGGTAATAGATTAAGTTACTAACTACCATTAACATGCATTAAAAAGAAAACAAATCAAAACACAAAAACCCAATGAATTGACATTAAAATTGTAAGTAAGGAGTCCTGAAAGGGCCATTCACTAATAGAAAGATATTAAAAACACTGATAACAGAGAAAGCTAAAGAAGTTTCTGCATTTAATTTTGTCTTCAACAAGCAATCAATTGTGACAATGGAGATGAAGGAGAAAGAAAAGAGTAAAATATGTCGCTTTCTAATATGGCAGGAGGCGATGAAGCTTCTCTTAAATTACCAACTGAAAAAAACCTTCAGCTGTTCAAACTGACAACATATGGTTGAAGGAGAGGTCTCCAAATTAAGGTAGCAAAACCAATACTTATATATAAAAAGAAAGGAGAAAAGTGTATCTGGGGATTCACAGACAAATTGATTAAATTTGGATATTAGAAAATTTACTAGAACAAATTATTCAAAAATCAATTTCTAAGCACCTGGGGATAGGATGATAATAAACAGCCAGCACATATTTGTCAAGAACAAATCATATTAAGCCAACCTAATTTAATTTTTTTTTTTTTGTAGTTGTTACTCAGAATAATTATTTTAGTGGATAAGAAAGAAGAAATATTTGCACTATATATTAACTCAGCAAATAAGGGAAATATAGTCTAGCTGACAGTGCTGAAAGATAAGCCCAACAGTCTGGAAATTAAGACTGCAAGTAGGTTTTAACATAAGATTACAACAGAAAATATTTTTACATGTGATAAGATATATATTTGGTTGAGTCACTCCTCTATATTATCATGAATTATTTAGCTATTACAGAGAAGACACCAACTTTTGTAACAATCTAGGAATTGATATAAAAATTATATTGATAAATACTGAAACAACAAATGCAAAATTTTATGAAAGTGAAAACTTTTTTTTTAAAGAAAACATTTTTAAGTACAAAGATGACATAACTGATTAATTCAACAGGAACATAAAAAAGTCATTCAATTTATGATAAAAAGAAATGGTTATACTGTTCTAAAGTAGATGACTGTACTGCCATAAAAAATATGAAAATGTTGCCATTTCATTTTTATTTGACATTTTTGGGGTCTCAGTTGGAGTTCACTGTGGGACATCCCGCTTGTACTACACAGATGATTGGATACACTGGCCCTTGATGTGACTTGATTTTCTAAGTCTGAAAAAAGAAACGTCTGAAGAGGAACATGATAGTAAACTGCAAAAATGTTTCATATTCTATGCCATTGATCATCTTATGAAGATATATATATATGATATGAAGAATAAACTGGCTTATATGAGACAAAGAATATTCATTTTTTATATGAGGAATATTTTCTAAAAATTAAAAATAATAAATTCCAGTACTGGTTGCACAAAGAGGCTATGATTATCAGTGTACTATATGAAGAGGTCAGATAAATCTGCCAGTATTGTCTAAATACATTTGAACTTGACTATAAAAGAATTACGTGCAGGTGACTGCTTGGAGGCCACCTGATGCTTTCTTACTCTTTCTCAGTAGTTAAGCACTCGGAGCTCAGTCTCCTTTTGTTTATAAGATTCTGCTTCAGAAAAAAAGAAAAAGAAAAAAAAAAGAAAAATTTCCTAGAACTGTGTCCTTTGAAATCCAACAAATGCTATAGCAAACAGACAGGTTAATAGGAGAAAGAATTAGCTGCTTTTCAGGAAGAAGGGAATTCTTCAAAGGATATTACTGGTATGAAAAAGACTCACATACTTTCCTTTAATTCTTCCCTCATTCTTCAGCATCTAGAACCAATATGCCAAAAGTTGTTTCATCAGAAGCCAAATTGAATACAAATTCTGATTACTCAGCCCATGGGATTCATCCTGTTTGCCTATGTGTACGTGTTTTGATCATGACATTAGGAATCAAGCCTCCTGAGATGCTGCTACAGCAAAGTACTTTGGTCATATGGTACACCTTTTCAGTTTACAAGTAGATCACAGAATCATAGAATCACCAGCATTGGAAAAGACCTCCAAGATCATCCAGTCCAACCATCACTAATATTACCCACTAAACCATGTCCCTCAGTACAACATCTAAACACTTCTTGAACGCCTCCACAGTTGGTTATCACTTCCCTGGGAAGCCCATTCTAGCATAGGACCACTCTTTCAGAGAAGATTTTCCTGTCCTCCAAACTCAATGGCATAACATGAGATCATAATGACATGCTTCAAAATGATTACAATAATTAAGAATGCCAACAAACTCCTAAACTTGGATTACTGTTGTAAACTGGAAACATGAAAAGGTAAAATTCACTTCAGATACCCATTGCCTTGCCACTTACCTGCTTGCCAGGTCCATTTATAGCAGTTCAACAAAAGCGTGTAGAGATGGTGGAATACAAAAGACTATATAAAATAGCCTACCTTGTAACTGAGTATGTATTCACATTACACATACTTATTAACAAGAATCAACAAAAAAAGCTGATGAACACTTCTACAAGTCCATACACTTGTCCAAGTCCATTATTCTGGACTTGATTTTTGGAAATACTACTTTAAGATAGAAATCTGGAGAATATACAGACAAAATGCAAAATAAGAAAGATAATAATGCCTGTTTATTCCTGAAAATATTTTGGCTGCATTAGCTGTGCACTAACTAAGGTTTCACACTTTCCCAATTTGGGATTATACACTTAAAAAAAAAAGTTGAGTTCAGCTGAAAAGAAAACAAAAGTCTTTTTCCTGACATGATATTTACACTGGTGTAAATTCCATGCATTGCTTACTCATATATTTTAATAAATAAATAAGTTGTACTGAGAAGCACAAAATTCTTCTGAAGGTGTAGGTACCTACAAACAATGCAGCAGAAGGTCTAGATATTGTTAACACATTGTCTCTGTATGTTAGTCTCAGACTTGCTTGTTTACTAAGAATTCCACTGGAGAAATGGCAATTGACAAGTTACCAAAAAAAAAAAGGCAGTGGAAAGCAGAAATAAGCTACTTAACTTGAGATAACATGCAAGTAAATAATAATTGAAAGGATGCCACAGCATCAACAGGATTTAGCAGTTACAGCGCATTTTAACAACCCTTCCACTCAAACGATGTTCTCATCATACCATATGGATCTCATAGCCAGAAATTCATCAACAGTGCAAACAGATGTCAAAAAGCTTTCAGAGCAACTGCCTTAGAAAAGATTATACATATTAACTTAAAGCAATTTATAAACATGCCAGAATTTCTCAGAGCTAATCAACCTTCTCCCCTCCCAGTCCTTGCCCTAAAAGACTATATACACATATACAATATTTTGAGTCACACAGGAAGAATGAAGTCTTGGTATTCTCCACTGCATGCAGTAGCAGCAAAACAAAGATGCAGTGGACCTAACAAAATTCTCTCTCAATATGAGTTCTTGAAACAGGAGGAAAAAATGAAGGTTTAGCAATACAGAAAAAAATTGTGACACAGCACTGTGGTATAACCTTGTCAGGGCCATTAACAACATTTCACTCTGTAGGAAAGAAAGAACGGAACATCAGTGCTTTAGAGGGATAGCAGATCTGAGCAGTTATGGATGTTTGTTTGTTTTTTTTTTCCTTTTAAATACTCTGTAAGAGATTCAGAAGATCAAAGCTCTAATGCTACAAGAAGCACAATTTCTAGTAAAAATCGCTGCGTTTTATATATTGTTTACTGTGGCATTTTCGCTTCCTGGATATGAAAGACCACTGTCATGGTATTGTAACTCAATACACACAACTTATGGCCTACCTCAGTGAAATTCAGTATTTTGTAGTTACTTGTAAAATAAATTTGTCAAACAATATAAAGAAGAGTTTAGTCCATTTTTATAGAAAAACAATTGTGTTTTACACTATGTTGAAGCAACCATCTATTTGATACAAAACATTTCACTTATAAAAAGCAAGCTGGAGAAATAAAAGCACTCCATCTAAAAGATGTTGGACATGTTATTCTGAATGAAATAAAATAAATAAAAAGTTTCATTACATGGCTAGCTGATGAATTATGTCAAAAGACTTAAACACTGAGACCATGGATACCTGAGAAGCTGTAGAATAACTCTAAGGAGTTTATAAAAAAAAGTGCTAAAAATATTAATTAATTGATACAGTATACTAGCCACCACTGAAAATATACTGATGTTCCAGGAGCCAAAAGGACAGAAAATCACAAGTACATGATCCTGAAGATTTGGACAGACTGGAGAGCTAGGCAGTGAGGAACCTTATGAGGTTTGATATAGGCACGTAATGAGTCCAGCTTCTGGAGAGGAATAACCACATGCATCACCCCATGTATCTGGAAAGGAGCTCTGCAAGTTGACCATTAGGGAGCAGTGCGCCCTTGTGGCTAAGGTTAATGAGATCCTAGGGTCAGCAGGTCAAGGGAGGTGATTTTCCTCCTCTACTCTGTCCCAGTGAGGCCACATCTGGAGTACTGTATCCTTTTCTGGACTCCTCAGTTCAAGAAAGATGGACAACTGGAGCTTCACCCTTATGGGGAAAGGCTGTCAGACCTGGGGCTGTTCAGCCTAGAGAAGAGATGACTGAGAGGAGATCATATCAATATTTATAAACATCTAATGGGTGTTTGTTAAGCATATGGGGACAGGCTCTTTTCAGCGCTGCCCAATGATAGACCAAAGGGCAACAGGCAGAAAACTGGAACACAGGAAGTTCCATATGAACACAAGGAAGAGCTTTACTTTAAGAGTGACAGAGTACTGGGACAGGCTGCCGAGAGATTGTGGAGACTCCTTTTCTGGAGATATTCAAAACCCACCTGGACACTTTTCTGCGTACTCCAGCGAACCTGCTTTTGCAGGACTAGATGATCTCCAGAGGTCCCTTCCAACACCTATGATTCTGTAGTTTTGTAATATTAATATATAAGTCTGCATTTTCCATTTCTCGTTCTACTGATAGTGACTGCGTGACCATAGTTTCTCTGAAACACCATCCAAATAAAATCAGTCCGATTATCAGAATGAGTAAGAACTCATAGTTGTCAGCAAATCACAATGAAATATCAATAGAGCAAATGACAGTTTTCACCTATAATAGGTCATGACAGCAGTATTTAACAGAAAAGCTCTTCAAGGATGTATTTGTAAATGGACAAATTTAGGGATAACTACATTCACTAATATCATACTTCCACAGAAATATACCTGTTGAAGCCCTAAATTCAAATTATGTGTTAAAGAAGAGCAAGATAATTTTTGCAGTACTCATGTAGTAACAGTGTATCAGTGAATCTTTATCAGCCTTTATAGTATAGTGTGCATTTATCAACTTCAAAGCCAGTATAGTTATTTTGCAATATTTGAAAGATTATTTTTAGCTGGTCTTATTAAATAATCATTTCTAGGACCATACTGGAATTGCACAATTATTTCTAATTAATATTTCAGTGACATTATTAACTAAAATTAATTTCTCAATACAAAAACATTAAAAGCTTTCTTTAGGTTCTACAATAAGAAAACATACAAAAGATGCATCTTTGATAGAGTTCTGTCACAACCATTATGGTCAGGTCAGAGTACATCAGGTCTTTCAGCCAAGTGCATCAGATCACCTGAGATGCTGAATACCTGCTGGAATCCAAAGTACACCATGTGCACTATGCAATACCGAAAGAGCAATTTTCAATAGTTGCAATAGTAGTTGGAATTCTCTTTGAAAAAGTTTTTCAGCAGTAGTTTATCAAAACACAAACTAAGACAGATTTAGAATCTGAATTTCCTGTAAATTCAGTGCTCTACAGTTGTAGTTGAGTTCTGATCAATATAAAAAAGTACAAATAGAATTCCTGACAACTAAATACCTATTCTATTGTTCATCTGAGACTTAAAACAGAGTTCAACCTAAGTTGTCTCAGATGTCTCAGACTCCAGGAAGTAAGGTCTGTTCTGATGCTTTACCCTAAACACCTTCAGTTAGCTACTGCCAGTGACTGAAAAAAGAATATGTTAATCTGTAGTCTGGGCTATCTGAATATTCTTAGAATTTGTATATTCCTCCTATAGATATAGAGACATGCCCCAGTCAATAATATTTGGCACAGTTTATAATTAATATAATGTAATACAACTATAAATAATTATAATAATTGTTTACAGTTCAGGAGAAAGTTCAGCTGGCAACCAGATCACAGGCTGCACTTGGCTTTCTCAGCACTTCCTTCTGCAGTTCTTTCTTTTGAGACTGAACAGTTTTACCTTCAGTAAGATGGTAAATATAGCATGCATTTAAGTTTTAAGTCATTCACATAACTGACTGAAGGTCAAGCCTATTAGACTTGCTTCAGCTCATATCAATTATCCCTACCATTGAAGGTGATGTAACTATGATTCCAGCTAATTAAGTCTGTAATATTGAGATAGAGTGCTTAATAAGGTGCAACATGGGAGAATCAAGTTAACTTTGTCTGTCTTCTTTGTAATAATGCATTTTGTCATCTAAGCAGTCAGACAGCCTCAGATTTGCAGATGCACATTCAGGTGCCTTTTTCTAATCATAACAAGACAACCTCCTGAGACTAGCAGATACATTTTTTCTTGTAGTAAAATATCCTGCAATGGCATTCAACAGCATTGCAGAAAGAGTATTTTAATATTGAAAAAACTAATGCCTATTTGACATACTACAAATAATTTATCATCTGTAAAAGAGAAAACCAGAGAAATATCCTCCAAGCAACATCTAGTTAATAACTGTAAGTAAACAGAGAAGTAACTATTCACTCATCCCAGCAATCAACAGTGTTCATTTTCTCCATCTTTCTATAGTGGCAGATAGTCACATTCAGTCACATAATTCACAGCTATGCTCCAGTTCTTAATTTAAAACTCTACTGAGATTTTAATTTTACCAACTGAACAATCATTTGACAATGTGCAAAGTGACAGAGAATTACTAGCAAATCTAACACTCAGTTTTTATCCAAGGGTAAAAAATGGATGAAAAGCAAAGAAAGTTCTTAACTAAAAGGATATCACAACAATGACCCCATTTGAGGGTGGCTGGTCATATACCTGCCTGTGCACGTGGTCATACAATCCTCTCCCTTAATCCCAATCATAACATCTTGTGGGAGCATAAAGGCTGGAATTTGGAATTGTAAAGAACCCCTTTTCTTCATTTCTAGGAAAGGCTGAGAAAATGTCCACACATTTTTCCACCCTAAAACTCAGGAATCAGCTGAGCCAACTAACACGTCGTTAGATACAGATGCAAGTCTACCTGAAATACATACTAGAGCTAAGCTGGACAACGATGTTAATTGCTTACATGACTGCACAAATTTTCAAAGCTGGGCTAGACTGTGGTTTTGGTTATGGCTAAAGTTTTTCAAAATTGATCTGGGAACAGTTCAAATCAGGAATCAAATAAACCCCGATTTAATATACTGCAAATGCAGTGACTTCAGTTTTAATCTTTACAAAAGGAACTTGTAAACAGAAAAATATCATTGAAAATACGTGAGTTAAAATTATAAAAATGAATCTGAAGATTCTATAAATCTACACTGAGGCATGATCTTAAATAGGAAATTCTACATATAATACTGATCTGTTTACAGAGAATGCTTTAATTCAAAATAGCTAGGACAAGTGACCTTAGTTTTCATGTATTTTTATTAGGTCTGTGCAATATTAAAATGTTAAATATTATTATTTCAGTAATTTCTAATTGACAAGGCAGTACTCTATGTTGTCTTATTCAAATAGGATGCTATTTAGCTGATGCTTAACATGAAATAGTAATTATATCTTTTAAACATACATGTACCACTGCAGTCGCACTCAAAGTACAAGGATTGCAGAACTCTTCTATCAAGTTTTCTATAATAAATTAACATTCAGCCTTTGCCACTAGCAGAGTGTCATTAATTATGCTTAGACAGCACAACAAAGTCAGCAGGTGCTTGAAGAAAGGTCATACAGAGGTCTTTATATGGAACTAAGTGATATGACAGTGCAAAACGATATACAGTTAGAAGAAGAATAGATTTCTTGAAAATTGTTAATGTTTCTAAAGAAGGAAATCAGTCAGTAGCACCAAGAATCTCAGGTTTTTAGGTAATTAAAATAAGAATGTTAACACAGATATACCTAATTGATCCAGCTAGAAGAAATAAAATATTTTGTCAAAGTTGTTGTAACTCTGTCTTCAACTGGTATTAACTACAATATTCTTTTATTCACAGAAAAAAGCCTTAGATGTGGAAGCACCAGAGATGTTACTGTGCCTACAACAGCATTACACACATGGAAGAATTTGACAATCCTACCCTTTTTCATCTGCTTCAAATTACGAGAAGACATTATTCCTGCACTAATTGTGTCATGGTCACTGCAGAGACTTCTCTCATTTTCTTTATTGGGTAGTGGATGTTAGGTGACTCAGAACTCTTTTATAAGGTTTTATTTTTCTAGACCAGCTGTAGTAACAGAAATTGAACATATTGGACATAAACGCAAAGAAAAAAAGAGAGGAGTCTGCAGAACAGAAGAACCTTCTTCATAGAGCAATACAAATGCAGTAACTACCTGCCTATCAAAGAAGTACAATTTAAAGACAGGCTTCTTCTTAGTACACTTGAGCTCACATTCTAGTCAATTTTGCCTCTAGGACTGTGACAAACCATAGCTCAAATACCAGACTCTTAAAGCTTTCTTTGTGTTATTTTACAGACAGCATAACAGCTAGTCTGATGTAAAACCTAAAGGCAACTTCTAACTTAAAGTCCATTTACAGCCATGCAGAGCTAATGATTATCTGGTGATGTAAAGTCACAAAACCAGTGTGTATGTTGGTATATAAGCACTGATTCTGAACATAAAGCTGCATATTTATAATAAAAACTTAGCTCCACTTGGAATAGCAATGAACCTGCTTTTAAATGGCAACTAGTTCTACCAACAGAACAGGGGTTGAGCAAGATTAATAGAATTTACACTGATAACCAGTGATATAGAGAGGTGAAAGATAACATCAGTGTTCACCTGTGCGACCTGGTGTAGGGAACCTGCTTTGGCAGGGGGGCTGGTCTTAATGATCTCCTGAGGTCCCTTCCAACCCCTATGATTCTGTGGTTCACAAGTCAGTGTCTGTACCCTGAGAAAGGTATAAAAAAGTGTGTGCGTGCGTAAACGTAAATAAATTTTATTACACCTTCCAAGGTATTTAAAGATGATCTGGTTAAACCTACCACAATGTTTTAATAATGGATGCACTTTTGTATGTTCACTTACAGTGTATAATCACCACCTACATTACAGGAAGTTTGCCCACTGGCAAAATCCAATGATTTCCTTGTATAATGGAAGGTTAAATGAAAGCAAGAGAATGCATGAACAGCCATTTGATACATGAGAATTTAAAACAACTCTAATAAAGATTTACACTGCGACTGAATGACATTTCCCACGATTATCTGATTTCATTTTAATTCACTTTTGAAGCACCTTCTGCCAGAAAGGAAGCTCTTACCCTTGTGGGAGATAAGAGTAAAAGCAAAAATGGGACAGATTCTTGAAACATTAAAATTTATGATGTCTAAGAAATCATTACGGTTATAAACTTTGAGCCTGACAGTTTTAATTCAAGGTTCACGAAAACTGAGAAACAGTTAAATAAACTGAAGGACCAGATGGTCTCAACCTTTAGGGAATTCGCTACAGAGAGATAAATTAGTAAACAGGAGTCAAGAGTCAGAAGCTAAAGAAATTCTGAAGTGTTTTGAAAAGTCTACTTTCTGATGAAAGCCTTGAGAAAACGATTTTCTAGAGAAGAAAAAAAACAATACAAAAATAAACAGCATTTCTGAATGCTTTTTTTCTTAGAGCTTTTTTATCACATATATTATAATGTATAACATACATGCTATCTCTACAGTGGATAACAAGCATAGTATCTAGTTTTCATTGTCTTAAACGCTTTGATTTTAAAAGGAGAATTTGTATATTACCATCCCCCTCCTATTTACCTGAGAGTTAGATTTTTTAAAAAAATAACAAAACTGAAAGCAAACAAACAAAAACAGCAAAAAAAACAAGCACTGAGCCTGTGTGATTTCTTAGTGGCTATGTTCTTGGCACGAGTGACAGTCATGTTAATTATAGGAGACTGCAAAAATCCTGATAAAAAAAGGAGAGCAATTTAGTTTGGATGTTTCAGACAGTTCACTAATGATGGATACTTCATCAGTGACTCATCAAAAAATCAGCACATTTTACAAACGCTGTCTCATCACTCTAATGACATCATTTTCAGAAATAAAAGGTCAATAACAATATTCACCTAGTTTTGCCTCTAAGCAATAGAGGCTGAAACCAATTCTCTTTGGGGCACTTTTTTTTAATTTCCTGTTACTTCTGTAGAGTTTAAAGTGTAGAACAAAGTTGCCTTTTGAAGGAAGCTATTCTATAATATGGCCTGAGACCAGCAAAAAAGAATAAGCCAGAAAACTAAATTAAAGCACTGGAAGACTGACCCTGCTGATGGCTCAAGAAATGTGACAAGAGTGGCACATGAGCCCAAATAGGTTTACCATCAAGAAAGTTTATTTCTACCATTCTGGAAGACACTAAACAATGAAATAAAATCACCTCATTTTCCAAAAATGGTGAAAAATTTGACCAGTTAGTAAGTAGGATAGATAATACTGTAATTCCAATGTGCAAGTGGGAGAATAGACTGAAAAAAATTGTTAGAGTGCCTAGTTGCTCACCCAGTTAAAGCAGGTAGGGCTTACTATCATCACTGTTGTGAAAATATTTCTCATCAGAACTTCGCCAACTGCAACAGTAAGGAAATTATTTACATCAAGGTTAACATAAGTTGTAATGCCTTTTTTCCCTGTGAGCAGACTTCAATTTCACTTGCATATCAGTTATTTACCTTTTTCAAAATATAATTAATAGGCTAACTACTATAAGCATGTTTTAATACTTTTGGTCCCATTTTTCTAGTAGTACAGACTAATTTTCCTTTAAGACTTGAAAACAGCCATCTGACACATCAGTCAGGAGGAAACCATCCTAGACGTACACGATTTCACAGTAATGCCTGCTCAAACCTGAGTCCTTAGGTTTTTAATTCAGAGGAAAGGTTAATATTTTTAGAGACAGAAGGCAGTAAAAAGTACCTCACAACAATAAGACTGGACTTAGATTTGTTCTTCTGATAACAGTAATATCAAGACTTTAAGAAAGGTTATATTTTACTATATAACATGATTTTGTCTATCACTTGGTCTTACTGATACTAAATCTCTTCAGTCCTGATAAGGTCAGCACAAAATACATAAGCACACCAAGTAAGCAATTATTTGATTCAGCCCATTCACCTAAATTTGATCTACTGAACATTTCAGAAAAAGAGGAAAAAGTAAAACAAGCACTTCTAACATGATTAATGACAAAACAGAGCTCTATTTTCTGTGTCCTGCAGTGGTAAGTGAAGCAGAAAGCACCAGAACAGGGTTACTGCTTGTTTTTCATGCTAATGTCAACAATGCTAACAAACCAAATGCAGACACCAATTGGTACACCTTAGCCTCAGTCCTTCCAAGAAAAGGATTTGCAGTTTATAATGTTGATGAGTCATTTTCCCACACACATTGCCACCAATCAAGAAAATAGAAGGTTTAATATTTCTCTTTGGCTGACTCAGATGAACATTTGGCAACTGAAAATTATTAGTCTGATATGAAATAATCTTTGCCAAAGAAAAGCAGAAAGATATGCAGATGCTAACTATTACCATTTATCACAGCTATGAGGGCTGCTCCGAAAGTAATGCCTCCTGTTTTTCTGTTTGTCCAAGATATCAGAGGTGGATGTTGATCGTACAGCAGTAGCGGTTGAAACTTCCTACCAAAAATCCATCATATTTTGTTGCCACGTGACAGATGGCAGTAGAGAGGCAGTTAAAATGGCATCTGACATGGAACAACGTACAAAGCAAAGCTACGTCACTGAATTCCTCCATGCTGAAAAAACAGCACCCACTGACAGTCATCAATGCTTGCTGAACATCTACATAGACCAATACCCCACTGAAGCAAAAGTAAGATGATGAATACTTAAAATACATTAACTAATGGCTGCTTGATTAATACTGCATATCATATAGGGGTAAAATTTTGGCTGGATTTCCAAGTTTCCTGTAAAGACTTCTGTATATTAAAGAATTTTCTGCAGCTGTGTAGCTTGAAAGTTGTATATATACATTACTGCTATCTTTGTAGACTGCTGAAAGTTCATGGAAAGAAGAAAAGGAACAGAGCTTTTCTTCTGATGATCTCAGTTTGTAATGATTTTTCTAGATTTGTCAATTGATCAAAGTTTCTTCTAACAATCAAATATTTGGAAGGTTCAATTTACATTTCTAAGGAATTCTTAGACAATTATAACAAAAAAAAATGCCAGCCACAACATTTTATTTTTTTTTTAGAAATATTCTCCTCTTACTACGGATTTATGTGTATCTATGTTTCGGTAACTCAATCAGGAAAGACAGTGTGCCCATCCCACATCAATAATCACAAGAATGGAATTTACTACAGTAATGCTCTTGTGCATTGCTGTGGATTAGTTAACAGACACAGACTGATAAATTCGCTGTTCTCTCTTCCTACTCCACAGATCTCACCATCTATGGGAGCAGAAAATTTTTTTCTGTTTTATTTAGATATAATACATATGAACATGCAGATACTTATTTAAACAGGAGATCTATGCCTCTTTGTAAAACACAACCACATAGCCAGCAAAGCTTTCTGTGATTAAGCAGGAGGTAGCAGGACTTACCCTAACCAGCAGTAATTTAGCCAAACCAGCTCTAAGCATTTACCTCGCTGCTTACGGGTTATAAGGTGTTTCTTCTACTAAATAAGTTTTAGGAGCCAATACCATAAGAAAATATAAACTGGTAAGATGAAAAAAGCAGTCAGGTATCTTGACATGCACTATCAGTAGCTTTATGAAAATTGGATGTACATGACACTATTCCCATATAAGTTTTGCTTCATTCAGCTCTGTATATGTAGCTGCTAGTTTACATAGATAACATTTGAGGAACTAATATCTATTTCTATTAAAACATACATGCTGTGCCCAGCCTGTGATGGCTGCACAACCCTTTTATGTGATGTAACTCCAGTACAGTTAGACTTGTAGCTTTTTCATTATATTATTGTCTATGGAGTATTAAAAATACCTTAATCATTATCCTACCATTTAATTATTTTCATTTATTTTCATTTAAGGGAGCGCATGCGTTGAGAGCATGAACAAGGGATGATCAAGAAATCCAGAACCTTTTGATTAGAAGTCTTATTTTGACGTGAATTAATAAACTGCACTTAGCCATTTCTGTTATTTTCATTTGCAACTGAAGAGGCCTTAATTCAGTTTAGTAGAATTAATTTTCTAATTAATTCAGTTAAGCTTAACTGAATTAAAGCTATTTTGATTCTGGATAAGGATGTCTACATAAGGTTTCACTTAAACACTTTCAAAATTCATTTAAATTAATTTTCCCCAGTGTCTGTATGTAGACAAAACCTTTAAACTGAGTGCAACAGGCAACATAAAAATGGAAAACTCGTTTCTAAAAATGAGTTCCTATTCAGAAAAAAGAAACTTCCACATTTTTAAAGCATTTAAAATGTACGCATTTATATAAATATGCCCAAAAGCTCACATACACTGAAGCTCAGTTAGCAGATGTGCTTGTGATCTTCCAAGCCCTTTCAACTGTAGCAGCTCTTCGCAAATCAGTGTGTTCACAAAAGAACACACTAGCAATATTAATAAAACACCATGAAAAAAAAATAGTTCTTAAAATTTTATCTTCTATTTCTAGAAACATTTACTTGTGCTTTTTTCTTCTGTTTTGTGCAGATATCAGCATAGCTGTATGTGGAATCTGTTGTCTGTCCCTTCCTCGCACTGATGTTTAATTCAGTGTCCTAAAGTTGCAAACCTCACTCCAGTCCTTGCTCACTGAGCTGAATAAACGTCTTCTTCCTGACTCTTCAGGTTATATAACAACTTTACATGACACATATGCACATTTTGCCTACAGAAGGTATATTTCATTTTTTTATTCTTCTGCCAGCAGTTTAATTGCAGAAGATCCCATTCATTTACAATTAAGTTTGGTCTCAGATCTTAGTTATTATTAAAAATATAATCCATCATCTGGATTAGAATATAAAGCCAACCTAGTTTACTACTGCACCACTTTCAGGGATATTAACATATCAGCAACTATGTAGTAGCTCACATCAACTAAACACATGTTCTTGAACTTGAAAATGGAAGACACATCACAAACTAAATTCTCATTTAGCTACTTTTCATAGTCACAAAGGAGGAAAAGTAGGATTGCCAGGGCTACCACATAGCAAACGAAAAATAAGCCAGTATCATCTATCAAAGATGTCCAGATAGCTAGAAGAAGCAACTGGTTACCAGCTCATGCTTATAGTGCCTTAATACTTTTGAGTATATTGTGTAAACTTTAAAATGCTGCTAATTTAGGTTTTACACAAATCAGAGGATTTTTGATCCTAACACTAAGAAAAACATATCACTTTACAGAATTTTCAAAATGAAAACATAAAATAATGCCCTTATTAGTTTGTTTATAATGCAAACAAGATGTATGAGGTATTTCCAGGAATTTAAAGATCATTAACCAAGCTAACTACAGAATCTCTTTTTCAGTGTGGCAGCTCCTTTAGTACAATACTACAATAGATTCTCTGAGTATTTCATGAAAATAGTCAGCTACCAATCGTTTTAACATTCTTTGCTAGTTTTCAGTTATGTCATTGCTCACACTGCTGTTCCAGATACAAGACAAATTCCCCATCCCATCACTTCTCCCCCAAGAAAATACTGAGATCCACTGCAGTAAAAGGTTTTAAGTGATTCTGATCCTCTTTGAAAGTTTCTCCCTTAAAGAAACTCTAGGAATCGCTGCATGGATGAAAACTTCATGCTGCAACTCAGTTTTGCCATTTGATTTGATTCGTTACATTAAACTAAACTCTAAGGGTAAGACATATTTTATTTCAAATAAAGTACATACATTCTGACATATACTCCCGTTAGACATTTACTTACTACAGACTTCACTTAATTCAGACATGCACTATCTGAAAAAAATGACTTAACATACAGATGCCAAATCAATCAAGTACACTGAAAGTTCAGAGACTGAAAACCATTGTTCCGGTAAACAGGGCCTGTTTATAAAATAGCCCAGAATGCATGTGGAGTCCTGTTTTTCATGGGAATTAAGAACCTACACATTTAAATGATCAATACCACTTCCATTGAATATATGATGTTCTACAGAATTTCTGCAGATAACTATCATCAGAAGAGCAGGGATAAATGCTGAAGAAACACAACATAGATAGTAAACAACTCTTCAGTTCAATGAGTCTGATAATTATATGCAACTTTGATAAGTCTATATTTAGTGAGAACTTCAAATCTGTTAGACACTTAACATAGTGCTGATCAAAGCAAGCTTATGAAATAAAGCAGTTTTTCTGTAATATAATTTAACAGAAATTTGATTTTTATTCTTTTTGTTTGTTTGTTTTTTGAAGTGTCAAGTCCTAAGTTTACCTTTTATTTCAGAGTAGCTGCACATGCTGATCAGTGAGGCAGAAGTTACACAGCTGTTACATCTACTGTATGACCTGCATATATTGAATTAGCCATTGTGTTTTTCAATTCTGGTTCAACAGACTTTTGGTCTGAAGGGCTTTAATCTATATTTAGAAAAGGAATACAATTCAGTGTTATCTTGTCTATCCATAATTCATAGCCTGCAGCCTGTTTTGATCTAAAACAATTGGCCAGTTTTTTTAAATGGTAATACAGAATATATGAAAAGGATTAACGGCAGAAAACCTCTAGAACTGCAATTTGATAGCCCATGAATATATTTGCACACACAAAGAGAGCATGTTAACAGATGTAGGATATTTTAATAACCAATCTCACTCCTTTTCTCAGGTTTTTACATTTTTCACTCATTCCACACCAAGGAAGATCTACATTTTATAACACACATGGTACAACTTAATGAATAATTAAAAATGAGTGTGGTATTGTAAGATCTAATACGTTAAAGAAGTCTCAAAACTTCCGACCATGTTCTTCCCCAAAGAAGGAAGCAATTTTATGTGTAGATGATCTTTGGATTGCAGTCCTTCAATCAGGAAATTCATAAGCCATACAATTGTGGATGTACATAGAGAACTGCCACCATGAGTTTCCTCTCCTCTGTTGACTTTTCCCCTTAGCATCTACACCACTAGACTCCTACTAAAGGGAGGAAATCAGCCCAGACTGAGCTTTAGGCTGACACTTTATGGCTCTTCTGAAATTCTTATATTCAACAATTTTCACTAACATTGCCTTCAAGTTTGGTTTTTGGGATTTTTTTTTATTGTTTTGTTTCATTTTTTCAATTATTTTTTACATGACTTCTGTATCTTTCTGGTTATCATAAGCACAATTGTAATTTGTGATTCATATTTTTTTTAAATTAAATTTTAAATGTATTTATTTAATTTTTTTTTTAATTAATTTTAAACCCCCTATGATACCAAAGGAAAAAAAGTAGTACAAAACTTGGAAAAACAGAACTTTAAATTCACTTTTTCCGGTCAGTAAATTGGAATGGAGCCCAAGTTATTATTCTGAATCTCATCAGGAACAAGAAGCCACATCTTTAAGGGATCCTCTCTTTCCAAATAATAGGTTATGAATCCAGTGCAGCAGATGTATTCAATCAACATTTAGTAATTTAACTCTCTTCCAAAATTAAAGAGGAAGAAAATCTTTATATACACAGAAAAATTACTGAGTTTCAGTGGGATCCTGAATGCTGTATTCAAAAACTCTGATTTCATAGGCACTGTTCAGAACTGTGGACAAAAAATGCTTTCAAAGCTGCATAAATGCATTGGCCCAAACCTTTAGTAATATCAGTTTTTTTCACATTCTGTCAAAACCATATTTAGTGTATTTCATACACACACACATCACCAAACTGGTTGCCTCTATTTGTCTTTAGCTAAATTACAAAATATTGGATACCAGAGTTATCCCATCTGTAAGCTGTTAATATTTACAAGTTAACTAACTCAAAAATGTCAAAGGAATAAATTTTGAAGCAATGGAGAATAAAATAAAAAAAATAAACACTTATCTAATGAACTGATGTAACACTTTGAGGAGGAATTTAGATTCAACTTGATTAAAGAAACCTAATTGTATTCCATCATGAAGATCTTTTAGAATCAAAGCAAAGCTCTGGATGAGTTTCATAACGTAGAAAAGAAGCAAATTAACTTCACTTAGAATGACTGTCTGTATAGTCATATAATGAGTACCTATTAAGAATACCTTTCTTTCTAAAACAGAGCATAAGTGTTTCATTAAAACTTAATCCAGCATTGAAATTAGGAATGATTTAGAAATTCAATTAACACCTGTAAGTTCTTTTGGTGATGGTTTAGGTGAACAATAGTTTAGTGCAATGAATAAATTTTATCTAGTAATATGGAATTTTGAACATATGACTTATCAGTCACATCTTTTACATTTTTAAGTCAGGTAGTTATCGTATGGATCATATTTGTACCTTTCAGGTCTGTATGTACTATGTCAAATAACAGTTGAATAACAGTTCAACTACCATGCAATCTCTCCTTGATAAATTTTTGCGCGTGTCAATAATGAAGGAAGAGTTCCCAATGTGAACACATGAATCAGCGTATCAATATTCATTCAGTTAAAAATCCATTTTTCATGGAGATGAGCTCAAGAGATACAATGCCAGTATTTCTGAGATACCCAGTGGAATAGCTGTCATCCACTCTTACATCATATTTTAGAAGTGTAAACACATAACACTCAGTCTAAAATGGCAGATAAGAAATGAAAAAAATCAGCATTAGGCAGATGCACCAATAATCCGAGTCATGAAGTTTTTGGGTTTTGTTGATCTCTAAAATCACAGAAACAGTAAACATACACACTGCCCAATTAAGAAATTTCTTCACACACAGCAAATAGCAAGGCAACATTTCATATGAAATTTGTATTTTTTTTTCATATTTCATTGAAATAAATGAAATCAAATTTCTTTTCCTACATTATTTGGCTTATGAAGCCAAAGACAGAACACTAGTCTTTTAATGAATGAAATCATCTGTACAGTAGCCTCTGCATAAGCCATTTCAAAAGAGGTATTCTACATAAACCATAACCTTCAGTTTATATTGTGCTTGAAATACAGCAGTAACATACTGTCTGGACAGAAAATTTTCATTTCTTTGCTGACCTCCACTACATACTCAGTAATAACTGCAAAATACCTAGCTGTAATCACAGAATCACAGAACTGTAGGGGTTGGAAGGGAACTCTGATCATCTGGTCCAAGCCCTCACCAAAGCAGGTTCCCTAGACCACGTTGCATAGGTAGGTGTCCAGGTAGGTCTTAAATGTCTCCAGAGAAGGAGACTCCACAACCTCTCTGTGCAGCCTGTGCCAGTGCTTGGTCACCCTCACTGTGAAGAACTTTGCATGCACATTTGTGCAGAACTTCCTATGCATCAGTTTGTGGCCATTTCCGCTCGTCCTATCACCACACACTGCTGAGAATCCTCCAGCCTCATCTCTTTACCTTCTGCTCCTTAGATATTTATAGACGTGTATCAGATCCCCTCCGAGACTTCTTTTCTCAAGGCTGAACAGACCCAGGTCTCTCAGCCTTTCCTCATAAGGGAGCTGTTCCATGCCCTTTATCATCTTTGTAGCCCTTCTCTGGACTCTTTCATGGAGATCCCTGCCATTTTTTTTGTACTGGAGAGTCAAGAACTGGCCACAATACTCCAGGTGAGGCTTCACCAGGGCCGAGTAGAGGGGGAGGATCAACTGCATTGACCTGCTGTCCACAATATTTTTAATGCACCCCAGGATACCACTGGCCTTCTTGGCCACCAGGGCACACTGCTGGCTCATGGCCAGACTGTCATCCACCAGGTCACCCAGGTCCCTATCCTCAGAGCTCCTCTCCAGCAGGACATCCCCCAACCTGTACTGGAACCTGTACTCTAAAGGTTCTGAAATACTCCCACAGCATAAAGAAGATATTGCCTTACAAACAACATAGAAAATCATAGACTCTACCCTCACAAAACAAAAAAAAACAAAACACAACATTTGAAAACATTTTATATGAGACCTCAGAAACTGCTGCATTTGCCTTTAGTAGATCACCAGACCTCTGACAGAAGTTCCATCCACCACATCACTTTTGTCAGGAAATACAGTGTACCTCTCAGTGGGCACCTTAATGCCACATGCAGACTTCGTATCCTCCAACAGGAACCTCCCTCACACCTGTGTTATCGGGCACTTCCTCCTGATTATCAGACACAGGAGACTGGAAAGTCATTATACAATTAGAGTTTCTAGGAGAAGATAAACACCCATTAATCTTCAAAGTAACCTATTCTAGTGACCTTTGTCAGCATCAAACTATTTGTGTTCCAAAATAAGCCAACAGAAATCAAATCAACCCAGACAAAAAATAGAAAGCAAAACTTCTATATATACTCATGTAGTTACAAAAATTATCAATTTAGAAACTCAAAATATCCTATTTAACAGCAAAAATAGGCAACAGAGTTAGCTAAACATGTAGCAAAAAACATATTGAATAAGTAAAAATAAGTGTATTATAGATTTTAAGGTGTTTTCTCTTTGAAGACATCAGCCTTTGCCACAGAAAGTAAAACAATCATTAGAAAGAAGAATTAAGAAAATAGCAGCATTCAAACTATACAGAGCGACAGAAATTAAAAAGTTGATTATTGGTACAGTAACAAAATCAGAGCAGTGTTATAATTCTTCAAATGTCAATGCACAAGCAGGATCTTTGGTAGTACTCAGTTTTCTAGTTGTTCATTATCATCTTCCTACCATTAAGTTAACTTAAAATATGTTCTAAGAATTAATGTACTGTGTTATTAACTGTCATAGTGTCAATGTTTTCCTGTTACAATATTTATCTTAATTAGTGTACAAACCATTATTTAACACCAGAATGCACATGAGAAAGTCTGGTAATTTTGCTTCCTTCTTTTGTGACAAAGAAAATGATCTTACAATGCCCTTTGGGAAAACCAAAAGAGAACTTTTCTGTAACAAGAATGATGGGACCGAAAATCAGAAGAAAAGTCTTTTACACAATCATTGTGGATGAGAAAGTGAGAGCATATCTCTCAGATATATATTAAAAACACTCAAAAATCAACATCAGTCATATTAAATTTATGAAAGCAAATGTGAATTGAAATAACAGAAATTTATATCATGTAAGTTGGTAATTTTCCAAGTCCTTTTGTTCCTGTATTTGTCCTTTTTCTCTATAAGCTGTTCATATTACTTTTCACCTCCACATAGACATACAGATTAAAACTCTAAACTGTACATAGCATGAATGGAAAACTTAGTATCAGTTAAATAAAGGTAAGTTTTAAATATTATACATGTATCAGAAACATCAGAACCATAAACAATAACAAGCAGAAAAGTCTTCAAGATGGCTGATGTTATTTGCAGAGTTTTTATACGCTGATATAGGAAAGGGTAAAAAGGAAATGAGCTTATAATTTTGTTTTGTTTTTTCTTATGTAGAAAACATCTATGAAATAGAAGGACACGATACAATACATTCTTCCTACTTTAAAAGAACATAATGTATATCAGTTTATTGATATATGTTAAACAAGTAGAATAACTGTAGGAACCCCTCTGCATATGTAATATATTTGACACTGTTGGACAAGAATGGATAGTATTTTGTCTTGTCTCTGGAGGCATTCAAGGCAAGGCTGGATGTGGCTTTGGGCAGTCTGGTCTAGTTATTGGTGACTCTGCCCACGGCAGAGGGGTTGAAACTATATGATCTTTCAGGTCCTTTTCAACCCTGGCTGTTGTATGATTCTATTATTCCATTCTATGATTCTCTGATTTTGGTGCTATTTCATTTTCTCTATATTTAGAAATAGCAGGATAACCAATCACACTGTAAAAGACCACAAGGAGTATGTGCAGAGTGTAGAAAGCCTATAAAACATGGAATATGAAACAATATATGTCCCAGATGTCATAACTGGTATAAATATATAAATAAATCATCTGAGAGGCAATAGTAATAAGAAGTATAGATATGGCAAAGTGTGTTCTTAGGATTTGGAAAGAGAGGGAGGTAGTGTGTCTTGTATGTGTCTGATTTTGAAGTTAAGTCCACCTGATCAACTGAATGACAGAAGGTTCACTTTTACCCAGTGTACAATCACTAATCATCTGCAAGCTAATTCATGCTCACACAGAAAATACTTAAGAAAAAAAGCATGTAGAAGCAGCACGTGTCCTGCTTCACTTGGTGGTATTTATTTCTGCAGTGATAAAAGCTACAGAAAAACAGGAAAAAATAATCAGATAGAAATCTATATCATACAGTTATAATCAAAGTTCATAATATTTGATGAGAGAGGTACTGTAACACTCTCTAAAAATGAGGCATGCTGGGTAATTAGAAGAAATCATGATGGAAATGCTACACATTCCACATTCATACTACACATAAGACATAAACTATTATAGCCTACGTGAAGAAATACAAAATTATCCTAATGACCTAATTTTATTGTAGGTACTACAGTAGTATTTTGTTGGGTATCTTAGCCCATTCTTCATTAATATGTATATGGTTACGCAACATTGCTATGTGAATCTTCTCAATAAGAGACTGAAAAACATTTCGATTTTTTTTTTTTTAAGTGTAGAATTAAATGAAGGAATATTGAGACTGGGGGAGCAGTTAATCTGACTGACTGGATCAAAAAATTAATTAGAAATAGTCAACTCCTGTGAAAGTTGCTGGGAATATTTTAATTTTGTATTACATTTTAATAGAGATCACAAATTTGACATATTTCTTTGAACTTTAAATTTCCTCAACTGATCTTAGTAACCTGAAAAATACTGTGCACATGCATTCTGAGCACGGAAAAATGTATGCTTAGTGGATAAGCAAGTCGATCAAGTTAGCAACACCAAGCACATGTTTAAAAGAAAATAATGTGTATAAACAGATTCACAGATAATTAGAATATACACAAACCTCTGTTAATGAAAATATATGAGGTATTGTTCAAATCTTAGAATCAAAACTACCTGTTTATTTAAAAGTACCGTAGAAACCATTTTGGAACCTATAACTGGGTAGCTGCACATCTAACACTGTCTTTGACACTTACAGTATAAATTATAATTATTATTTATACAAGAATTAGCTTTTGCATTAATGAGAAAGTTAATTATTGCACAGTCTACTAGACAGCTTCTAAATTGATATAATTAATTATCTATAAAGATTAAGAGCATTTCACATACTCTGAGTTGCAGTGAAAGGCACTTTTAAAAAAAGACCTATTATCAAGCAGAACTTATGCTGCTTAAAACTTTTCCCTTCAGTTTCTCTTTGGGATTTTCTATGCTTTATCCTAACACAAAGGAGTGGATGACAGTGAAAATCCTTGCATCAAGTTCTTTTCCGAAATCCTACTAAATTTTACATATGAATGTACTATAATTTTTTACATTAGCAGTATGGTTTGATATTCAAATAGATTTTATGCAAGAAAAAAACTTGCTTTTACACATTATGAAGGAAAGTATTTCTATAATTTTATAACGACTCAAAGTGATATAAGCAAGTAATCAAAGGACTCTGTCAAAGTAATTAAGACTTTTTCTTCCTTATTAGCATGTCTAGTATCTAGTACCAACACCAATTTAACTTTCAACATTTTAGCATTTGGACATCACCTGTAATACAATCTTATAAATCAAAAGACATGCCTGGCTTATAAAAATATAAGGAATAAACAGAACGTAAAAGCAAAATGAAATATATTGAGCATACTAAGTGGAATTTGAATTTCATAAATCAGTGATTACATGGGAAAATACAGATTTTTGTTGCTCCCTTGAATTCATTCCTGCATCAAAGGAACAACTAATGAAACTAGAGATGAACAATATTTATTTATTTAACAAGTGTTTACAGTGAAGCTGAAACAATGAATTACGTTAATAAAATATTTTCTTAGAAGTCCAAGAGTGAATACTGAGTTTATAGTCCTCCACAAATCTCATGTTTAACTGTGATAGACAGGATATTTAAATAATTCATTTTATGCTGATGCAATTTTAGTGAAGTAGAGGAAAGAATTAACCGTATTAATGTATATCTTTACACATTGGAGTTAGTTTATAAGAAACAGGCTAGAACAGAAACTAGTTTCAGACTACTGTCTATCAAATGGAAATCAGACACAAAACTCATATTCAATAGCACTAAACTGTCCTCACATTGAGTTCAAATGGTACAGTAGCTCTGTATTCATCTATCAATACTGTGATATCCCGAAAGTACAGTCGAGCTATGGGGTAGTGTATTAGTAGCGCTCCTCTAACATGAGCTCAAACTAGACAGGTTGGGAAAACACCCTTAAGCCTATTTAACCAGGATAAAAGCACACACTGTGTCAAAATACAAGCCACTGTATCATAAAACAGGATCATATAACAGAATCACATTTTTTCACCCAATAGAGTTCAGTCAGGCAATGAAAATCATCTACTTCTAACAGCAGAAATGAGATTTGAGACAAAGCAACTCAGTCTAAGCTCTACAATAATAAAACTTTTGATCTCCAAAAGTAACAATTTTTTTCCAGTCTTTCAGATTGTTTACTGACTGCAGAATCAAAATGAGATTTAAAGATAAAAATCTGTGAGTCAAACTAAAATAATATTTTGTTTTAGAGTATTTCAAAGTAGCAAGTTAGTCTTGAAATACAAGTTGATATATGCATATTTTAGCAGTTATCTCCTGAACATTTCTGAATGGTGTATCTCTTTTAGTACCTTTAAGTTATTTAATTTTCAATTATTCTTGTAAAATTCTTTTTCAGTATTTCTTCTCCTTTTAGGGGTTCTCTATCTCATAACTAGATCAGGTTACACAACTAACAGTCAACTACTTACTAACTTTGTATATTTTTTCTACTGGTGCCTGAATATATCTGTACAGGGAAACTACAAAAAATACGATGTGTTAATTTAGAGAGCTTGTGATCATCTATTTCAGACCACTCCCATCAACTCTCCACAGACTGCTTAAGGAATATGCACTTTTTCTAATTCATTAATACAATTGGTTATCAACAGAGAGATGTCATAAACAATTGTTTATGCTTAATGAGCAGATGACTTACAATATTATGTATTTGAAGAAAAATAAAGTTTTTATCATAAAACAGTGTAAACTTTCTCATTCAATAAGCTCTTTAAGGACAACTTTTTATGCTTATATTAGAAGTATATTAAAGTTGTAATTACCATTTGTACTTAGTGATTTTCATTAGATTTTTTTCCTTCTTTATGATTAATCCTATGCTAAGTAGAGGAAGCTTCTAAGAATAAGTTCATCATCTAAAATGAAGTTCTAAGTAGTCAGAGTAATGAGTACTTTAAAATATAGCAACAAAACTTTGGAAACCACCAACTCCCACCTCCACCACAAACTCAATTTTTCCTGAATTTTATATAGCACAATGAAGAAGGTTTACTGTATGCCTCCACAGAGAAAATACAGAATGCCAATATGAGAGATGTAAAATTTTTATTTACAGTAGAATTCATTTTAACAGGAGACACCAGTGTTTGACCATCAAACTTTCAACAGATGCATTTACTTTCAAGAAAGTCTTCTGAAGAAAATTATTAGTAGCGCTGATAGAGAAAACTTTCCAAATTAAGCAATTCTATGTATATTTCTATACTAACAAAACTATCCCATACATTGCAGAACATTTGAGGTTTGCATCTTGCAGAAATATTGTATCTTTTAGATCTCTGACATTTCATTTTCTCTTATAAATGTCAATCTCCTCTTTTCAGGCAACTGTCTAGGTCATCCTATAGACAGACATGTTAACAGTGTCCACAGGGGAAATTAATTCCATTGCTGGGGAAAAAAAAATCAGTCTATTCTGATATTATTAAGATGGCTTCTTTTTACCAGAAGATCCTGAGAGCACAAGCTACAGTTAAATCACTGCCTAACCCGTACAGAAGATTAAAATGCACCAAGGAGAAAATAACTTCAATCAAAATACTCTCGAAGTTCATAAACTGGTAGTATTATCCAGAAAAGTATCATTTTGTCATAATAAGTATGTCAAGAAATAAGCCTATTAAACTGAGATTCAGTTGAAGGATAACAAAATTCAACTCTGCAATACTTAAATTTAATAACATGCTCAGCTAAATGCAAAATTCCATTTCCTGCTAGATCAAAATTTAATTGCTCCACTTCATTATTTGATATTAACAGTGTGGTCTATTAAAAGTCATATTTATTATTGCATTTCTTGGACTACTACTCAAAAACTGCAATGTAGCACCCTCCCTCTGTATTAAGTTCAGAGAAAAGAGAATGTAATACCATTTAGCGGATGTAAAGGTAATTTCCCACTGACTTATTAATCTGAAAATTTCTGAAATGTAAAATCAGAGAGCACCTCACTAAAACAAATATTGCCAAATTACTTCAAATTAGATTGCTCACAAATGTTTTCAGAACTGAACCCAGAGATAGAAAGAACAAAACATTTACTGATTTGTATTTACATCCTGCTTTATTAGTGGGATATCTGTTAGAACAACAAAATACCAAATACACCATACTAAAATGGCTTAAAATTGAAAACATGATCCACATTGAAAAAGCTAAGTTAGATCTGTGATTGCACTGACTTACCCTGGTAGAAGAATTCAACAAGGAGCCATTCAGATTGCCAGTGTTGCACTTGAAATTCAAATGTTGATCAGAATGAGGATCTACTTCCCAGCTTCCTACACCATGCACCACTGACTTGTCAATATTTGCAGTTATTTTTTGGAAGGCAGTGCAAGTCATTCCCATGAAATTAGATGGTTTGATCATAAAGGCCTCCAGAGCAATATTATGAGATACCTGTCAAAATATATTGAGAAGCTGAGACATTGCTAACTTGTTAAGTTTAATTACATATAATTATATGCGTACTGTGAATTTACTGTACATAGTTTATAAAAGATTGTGTTTGTACATGCTTCCATACATAATGTAGATGGGTAAGAAAGAAAATGGCACTTATTTTAAAAAAACTGATACTGAAATCTACAACAGTACAGACAGATTGATGGAGAATTTCTTAGGGATAAGTAAAGAGAGATAGCAGGACAGCTAATAAATAATTTTTAAAAGCCAATAATTTACTTCTCAGTTTGTACCAGTTTTGCAACTGTGCCACTATCAGCTTCAACAGATCCAATCCTGATTCAAAACAATACAGATATGAAATAAATTAGCAACAAAAATAGTAGGAATTATTTTTAAAATGGGCAAGGATGTATTATTCTATGCCTCAGAAATGAAACAGAAAGATGTTTAGCTATTTGCTGGATAGACTGAATGATTTCTGATTGTCTTTCACAGATCACACACAGAATTTTTACCATATTAACCAGAATCAAGCTACATATCTCAGTTAAAACTTCTGTGTGGTAATGCATTTCTAAAAGCCTGGTAAGAGCCATTTAATTATTTAGAACTTCAAGTTTCCTGCTCTAGAATGGGAACAAAACTAGTTCCTTCATTCATATTTGTGAGATGATAAGAAAATGTTAGCTAGAGAATGTTGTAGTGACTATTCAAGTGATCTCACAAGTCAGTCCTATTTTCTAAACTTCAAGTACAATGTTCTTTAAACATAAATCTTTTCATTTTGAAAATAATCCTATGTCAATGTTTAAATAGTGTGAACACACTGTTCTCAGCATGTAGGAACAGTCGGGTAAAATACAAGTTGAAACTGTTCCTTATTAGGATTCTCAAATGAATTGTGAAATGGATACAGATGAATGCTGAATGCAATTATCCATGGAAACAAGCATCAGTAAGTAAGGTACATGTTAGGAAAAGCCATGAGCTAATCTTCTTGAGTTACAGATATAGAAATTGTAACAAGGCGTCCATTTTCTAAACCTCAGATAAAGGCATCACAAAGAAAAATGGCCAACAACTGTCCCCACAGGGGGAAGCTGGGAACAGTACTAAATGGAACAGACTAAAAGTAAAAAAAACAACAACAAAACCATATTGCAATTAGCCTAAAATATTCTGACTTTCATCAGGTGGAGAGTGAAATGAAAACTCCAGGAGCTGATCATACACCACAACCTTATCTCTAAACTGGACAGATATAAACTGAAGGGAAATGGAAGATGGACTATCTGGTTGATAAGGAATTGGTTGGATGGTCATAGCCAAAGGGCTGTGGCACAGAGAAGCAGTGGGTGCCCCATCCCTGGAGGTGTTTAAGATCAGGTTGGATGGGGCCCTGGGCTCTGATCTGGTGGGTGGCACCCAGCCCATGGAAGAGGGTAGAACTGGGTAGGCTTTAGGGTCTCTTCTAAGCCCAGTCAATCTATGATTCTATGGTCTGAAGACAGCACACTCCTGACAGGACTAGGAGACAAGTTTCATCACTCACAGGAAGTCTTCCTTGTCAAAATGCAGATCTGACATATGTAGTCACAGAAACATGAGCAGAAGAACCTCAAAACAGTAATGAAGGGGAATTTAATCAGGACACACCTTGCATGCTGTGCACAGGGCCTCTGCGGTGGTTTCCATCTCCTTTCCTCTTGCCGTGTCAGGCTGTGAGGCTCTTAACAAAGCTCTGCCTGAGCTTTGTGGTGACTGTGTTACCAGCCCTGTTGCCCCAGAACTGCCACCAACCAGGGGCCATCTCCTTACCACAGCCTGGCGTGGCAACCAATGCCCTGGCCCTGTAACCATCAACAGGCAACAACCTGACCTGCAGCTTCATGTTCCCTCCTTGATCTCATCACCATCACAACCCCTAGGTATATCTATAATATGTTTTGTGAGGGAGATTTTAGAAGATCTAAGTGATTATTTCAATCTTGCCATTTTTCTGCCCTCTAGGAAATGTAAAACCATTTTTGTCATCCAAAAATAACATAGGAATAACAGCAGAAGTCACAGCTTCCAGTTAGCTTTTCAATCTATAGGGAGTGCAGTTGTGCATATGTTATGAAACAAACAGCATTTATCAAAGCTCATTTTTTTTTCAGAAAGTGTTTTATAAACTAGTGGCTTCTTAAGCTTTAGGGTTTTCTTTGCTGTTACTTGGGGAAAAAAAAAAAAGGAAAAGAAAAAGAAAAAGAAACAGAAACATGGAAAAAGATATGAAAGCAGATGCTATTTCTGTATGCAATTTTCTGGCTGGCCTCCAGAAAGAACAGACATGTTTGGTATTGTATCAGATAACAAAAAGAAAAACTCCACAGCTTTGTTTATTTACAAATTGCACTCAACCATAAACTAATTCTAAAAAAAAACTGCAAGAAGCAAAAAACAATAAGGCATGGTAAAAAGGCTAGAGACTCAACATGTCAGTACAGAACATTACTGTTTACAGTAATGTCAACTTCCTTCTGAAGCAGTGACAAGAAATAAAAGACCTTTGGCACTTGACATTTAAAAGATACCTTAAGTATAAAGCAACAGAACCCCTCTAGCTGTCACATTACAAAATGCTCATAAAAGTAAATTATTGTCTCTATGTACTTAATGTAAATAAAGGGTTCTAGCGAATTTGATCATTTTATGTCAAAGAGAATTAAATTTAAAAAAAAAATCCAATAAGATTTGTCAGTTTTTTCTTCAAATGGATAGACTGCTTTACTAAAATTATACAGCAAAGAGACTAAGGTCATTATGCTGTTCAGCTCAGCATGTAATTCAACTCAGCCCATAATTCCTTTTTTAAAATGTTTTTTAATACATTATTGCCCTAATTGAATCTAACACTGATTTCACTTCTTTTCAGTATCTTCATCTAAATAAAAAATGAAATAGAGCAGCTGAGAAAATAATAAAGCTTGCTTAAAATCAAGAAAGCAAACTGATAGAGTAATAAGGCTTTGAAATATTTATCTAAAATTCTATAATCTTCAAGCCTTTCTACCTTCTACACATTTCTAGCAGTTAGACGTTGAAAGTGACAAAGGCAGTTTCTCAATACCCAAATGATAACTCCTCAGTATATAAATGACAAATTCATGTAGGTGGAGGACAAGAACTATGAACATTTATTTTATACTGCTAGAGCTTGGTTCTGAATAAAACTAACTGCAAATTATTAACCTTTGTGACATCTCTTTAGAATATTTTCTAAATGCTTTAGAAAGTGTTGTCTAGACGCCTCCCTGAAAGGTATATTAAGAACTTTAAGTAATAAGGGAGTACATTGTTTTTGCATTATTATAAATTTCTCACTCAACTCATCCTTTTCAAAATAAATCCAAATACCAGGGCCTGAGTACAAAGTAGAAAGATGGTGTTGTGAACCAGTCTATTGTAAGAATAAATATATTAAAGCAAAGTCGAGCAAAATGATTCTTAATACCATCAGAGATACTCAGAAAAATATTTCAGTATTCCAAGCAGAATCAAGGGAAAAAAATTCTACAGAATGCAAGTATATCTATGTAAATGGGTTACACTATGTAACTGGTTTATACAACCTTGTCCTTCTCTATGTAAAATTTAGAAGTAAAAATTATGAAGAAAGCATTTTTAAAATAAATTTTGACAAAAGTGCTTCTAGATTTTATGAAATACCTTCGATATAACTTGAATGTTGCTGGTCAGTATTTGATTTGCAATGTGTTCCACACAACGCACAATCCTGGTGCAGGCTTTGTCTTCCTTTTGAGCCATCCACAACACATGGTCGTCAACAAACATTATATTGCTGGCGATTTCGATGAGAGCATCCCCTATCTGAAAATTAAAAAAACAAAACAAGCTAGTATTTTCTGCAAAATACAAAAACAAGAAGTAAGAATACAACTGAGAACAGGGATTGTATTTCTCTTAGTAATCTCCATTCAAAGATACTTCTTATTCTGTTAAGAAAATTCAATGTACTGAGAAATACCTAGAAAATAAAAATGCTACTACTTTCAAAAAAAAAAAGAGAAGGTTTTAGTTCACAATTTTTAAGCCTATCTACATCTACAAGATACACCACAAAAAATGGAGTTCCCTCATTGGGCAGTTAACGGAATTCCAGAATTATTAACCTCTTCCTTATAATATTAATAAGTGGCCACGACCCTCTAAAAAACTGCTTCATAGTTAATAAAAGAACCTTGCAGGGAAAAAGTATAATTTATTTGAGATAAATTTCTGTTACAGACTTACAAGTGTAAATTTGAGATATAACTAAAGTGTTAATACAAACCTGTAATATCTCACTGGCTATACAGACTGTATAAGCTTATAGTTCTATGTGTTTTAATTTACTTTTGTGACTAATTCCAAGTGATAAATTCCAGCCTTTGTCAGATGACATTTTGAAGTTTTTAATAACTGTGACTATGTGTTTCAAAATCTTATTAGCTTATTCAACTTAGAAAGAATAACCTTCACTGTATATTTGGAGATATTTTCAAATAGAAATAAAAATATTCATTTTCTATAATTCTAAAACTTATTTTTGAGTAAAATTTCAAAACTAAGTTCACCACTGTTTTTGAAGGTTTGTGATTTCCTGAGAAACAAAGATATGCCAAAGGTACACAAGGGTATCACTGGAATACAGGAAAAAAATGACCAAGAGAAAAGTACAACTTAAAAATAGCTTAAGAGGCTAAGATGTCAAACTAATAGAAACAGAAAAATAATGTAAATAAATCAAAAGAAATTCACCAGTGGAAAAAAATGTTTAAGGAATGAGAAGCTATTAAGTTCTTTCTGTATTTCTAATAAAAATTATGCTTCTGATACATTGCAAAAGAGAGGGAAACAATGAGAATTTAGTGAACATTTTATGCAACTATTCCTGAAATATTTAATGCATTTTTGAAAATGTAATTACTATGTAATTCTAGATGGATTTGCCAATGAGATAAATAGTTTCTAATACAATGAATAATAATAAAAAACATTTAAAGACTGAAGTGATTTATGAGAAAAAAATTAAACTATGCACTAATAAGGCAAGCAGTAATTAACTAAGGGCATAAATAGGCTATAAATATAAAGGTGAGAAATAAGATGATGTATTAATTGATATTATAATTAAATGCATTACTGAAGAATAAAGGGATGACAATAAAAAAATACAAAGTTTTGTGTTAATATATGTACAGTTTCCTGGTAGCTGTCCTTAGAGCAGTTGATGCTTTGAGGGATGAATCCTAAGATGAGTCAAAGTACCACTAATTTCTTTAAAAATGTACAAAGGCTGCTCCGAAAGTAATACCTCCCATTTTATTATGTTGGTGACACAGTATTGGAGGCTGAACCTTTCTGCCATTATTCCATTACATTTTGTTGCTGTCCAATGGATGGCAGCAGAGGGGCAGTCTGACAAAACACTGTCTGATATGGAAGTGTGTATGAAGAAGAAGTGTCTCATTGAATTCCTCCCTGTGGAAAAAATGGCACCCACTCAAATTCATCAAAGCCTGCTGGATATTTATGGAGACCAAACAGTAGACATGAGCACTGTGGGGCATTGGTTTGTATGCTTCAGCAACAGTGACAACAACAATGGATCACTGTCTCTGGAACAGATGTTAACAAGATGTATATAGTTATTTTGATAAATCACAGAAAAACTGTGCACATTTTCATTAATTTCTAACGGTTTTATGTAATTATTGTTTGAGCTGTTAGTCAATTCAAAACTAATACACCTCTGTTCGTATGTTGCCTTGTATTAAATCATTTGATCTCATAATTACATAAGTGTTACCTCATGTGTGAAGTTACTGACACCTGAACTTCACACGTGTTTTTGGACCTTATGAGTTCAAAACTGGGGTTTAGTAAAAAAAGAAGAAGAAGGAAACAGACAAATGAGGACAGTATTCTAAATCATGAATACAGTAAGGGATTACAAAATAAGAGATATAGAGATAAGTGGCAGAAGTTGAGATGTTTCAGTACCAAAGACTATAAACTAAACCTATTTTAAAGATGGAACAAATCAACAAAGAGATCAGTTCTAGTGCATAACGCATCAATTGCTAGTACAAGAAAATATAGAGGCTTTATGGATAAATTCAAATATTTCTTTTTAGAGGTTTTTTTTGTTTGTTTTTTTAAGAGCAGATTTTGAATGAAGAGGTTCTCGTAGCTTTGAAACACAATTCTTAGAGAGCCCTTAATAATGCACTTTATGTCTAGCATATGATGATGAAAATGAAGTTGGAGGTTTTCTCAAATTGATACTAAAATGATAACTGTTACAATTCCCAGAATAAGAATGGAATGAACGTTGCCAGACCAAAGAAAACAAATGTTTTAATGATGGCTATCACATGTACAAAAAATGCAAGTTATGAAATCTTATGGAAGCAGTCATTTTGAAAATTAACAGTGAAAATCGTGGTGAATTTTGCTGTAGTCTATAAAAATATATATATTTTTTCCGCACAGGATTTGCATAACTCTTATTAGATTTCGCTGTAAAAATGGGATATATTATGCTAAAAGTTCATGTGGAAATTTGGATTTAAAAGACACATTTTCTCTTCTTCATATAAAGTGCTACATGCTTTCAAAACTCTGTTAAAATCTCCTGATGAAATGGAGAAAAAAAAAGAAGCACAGAACTCTTAGATAATAGCAAAAAAGAGGCCAGGTGGAGGAGCACTTTGAGTTCATTCTAAAATGTTATACATGTTGAAAATAAAAATTAAAAAAAAGGATGCCGCTTATTGAAAAGCAATTTTTATTCCTTAGTACAAATGGTTTTGTCAGTCAGACGATAAGGCTCAGCTGTCTGACATAAAGAAAGACATAGCAGCATATGCGGAATGTTTGCAGCTATAGAATACCAGCAAGCAGTTTTAGAAGTTTCAGTGCATGTCTGCATACATTAAGAACAGGGCCATATGTGAAGACTTCAATTCTACATGATACTTTCAGCATACGGAATATATCTTACATCTTCAACTTCATCCACGAAGACAATTAACTTTTCCATTATATAAGCCAAATATATTACATCCATTTTATCCGCAAAGTGGGAAGCACCTCTTGTGTAGGCTGTCAGTTGGCGGGAAAATTCAAGTACAGTCGTCAAATTGATGTGCATCTGAAAATACATGAGAATTGCTTGGTGTGATGAATTGACTAGCCTTTTTCTCTGTTAAAAACTAGAGATCCCATCCATTTGTATCATGCTTTCCATTTCTACACTTTGAGTTATATGCTTCGTTAGTACCACAAACATAAATGTCAGTAGAATATTTTATCTTAAGACTCAGGTTTAATCGTTGTCATCTTCAGATACAAATACTGAAAAATTTTGCGTGTCTAATTTCTCTAGACTGGAACAAACAGGCCTCAAAATATCTTATCAGCCTAAAATATTTCCTTGCTTTTACATCAGTGACAACAATAATGGTGTCAGTCAGGGTTCATGTATACAGTGGATTATGGTGGGAGGAAATAAGACAATGGTACGACGCTGAAAGAAGTTTGGACAGAATGAGAGGAAAACCTTTTCTATGGTGAAGTAATAGTCAGGTATTTGAACACTGTACAGCAATCCCTAGTTTTTCAAAATCTAAGTGCCCTGAGAAACCTCACCTAACCTTGTCTTGCTTTGAGCAGGTGAATTTACTGGAGTCTAGAGATGACCTTTCTTCCACGTAGAATTACTATCCTGTAATTCCATTGGATCTCTTAACATCAGTTACTTACGTAGGAATAAACTTCGAAACAAAATTACTATGATGATATCTAGTGCTATTAATTAGGAAGCAATCATCAGGCAAACTGAAAGTTGTAGAACTTAGTATAACAATTATGGGTCTGCACCATTCTCCATCCTCTTCACTGTTATGCTCTTTTGTTCCCGTCATTTCTACCCACATGCTTTTTTTTAAATCTTATTCTCTCTTTTACTTATCAGCAGAAAAATACTTTTTTGTTTTTTTTTTTTTAATTGTTTTTTGCCTTGGAAGATATCAGAAAGGCATTTTGGTCACATTTCTGCAGTTCTTTGAAATATATTATGGGACAACAGCAGCAGGAAAACAAACTTCAGTCAGCAAAACCCTGATACAGAACTTCAAGAGCAATGCATGTCTTTCTTGTAAAAATTCATGAGGGGAAGGTAAATAAGGAACAGGAGTGAAGCAGAGATGACACTTCTTCCATTATTAATGGTCATCTAGACTACAGACACCAAGAGGAAGATTTANATAAGACAATGGTACGACGCTGAAAGAAGTTTGGACAGAATGAGAGGAAAACCTTTTCTATGGTGAAGTAATAGTCAGGTATTTGAACACTGTACAGCAATCCCTAGTTTTTCAAAATCTAAGTGCCCTGAGAAACCTCACCTAACCTTGTCTTGCTTTGAGCAGGTGAATTTACTGGAGTCTAGAGATGACCTTTCTTCCACGTAGAATTACTATCCTGTAATTCCATTGGATCTCTTAACATCAGTTACTTACGTAGGAATAAACTTCGAAACAAAATTACTATGATGATATCTAGTGCTATTAATTAGGAAGCAATCATCAGGCAAACTGAAAGTTGTAGAACTTAGTATAACAATTATGGGTCTGCACCATTCTCCATCCTCTTCACTGTTATGCTCTTTTGTTCCCGTCATTTCTACCCACATGCTTTTTTTTAAATCTTATTCTCTCTTTTACTTATCAGCAGAAAAATACTTTTTTGTTTTTTTTTTTTTAATTGTTTTTTGCCTTGGAAGATATCAGAAAGGCATTTTGGTCACATTTCTGCAGTTCTTTGAAATATATTATGGGACAACAGCAGCAGGAAAACAAACTTCAGTCAGCAAAACCCTGATACAGAACTTCAAGAGCAATGCATGTCTTTCTTGTAAAAATTCATGAGGGGAAGGTAAATAAGGAACAGGAGTGAAGCAGAGATGACACTTCTTCCATTATTAATGGTCATCTAGACTACAGACACCAAGAGGAAGATTTAAATTAAAGACAATAGATGGTGTGCACTATATGTTTCTACCACACCATCAATTAACCAAAACCATTGCAAGAAAAAAAAATGCAAAATAAAAGGCCAACATATTATTCAATGCCCAACTATACCATATTTGCGACTGAACAAACATTTTCTTGCAAGCTATCCCATAAAATCAGTAATACAGGAAGGAAGACATGAATTTCAGCATTACCTGACTGAAAGCATGAAGAACTTGAGTTATTTCTTGTGAATAAGGACATTCAGAATAGTTTTCTTCATCCCAGCGTCCTGTTCGATTACATTTACGCCATGCCTTAGACTCTTCTACACCATTGTGAAAGGCAATGGAGTTAAATGAATACTGAAGACAAGGATGGTAAGCAGTTATTCCAGCCAAAGTTTTGGGCCACCTGTGAACAGCAGGGCAGCAAAAAATTAAAATATAAAACTCCTTATTCAAAGGTAACTGACAATATAGCAACAGTACGCATGATACATATACACAAAAAAAGGCTGTTTTAAATTTTACCTCATTGCATTCTATAATGGATTACTTTGTTTCCATGAAACTGTTGAAATTATACAGGCTTGAGTCTGGCTAGTCATTAATTCTACATAATTCTAGGGAGGTGTTTGTTGTTAAAGTAAAAAAAATGAATGGAGATTTCCCTACATTCACCAAGTCATCAAGAATAGAACACACATTACTAAATGTTGTAAAATAAAAAGGCTCAGAATATAGATGACAATATATACTTTTCATTTTGACCTAATGCTGCAAAGCCCTTTCTGCCCCAAAGTCTAAAGAAGCAAGAATTCCTGTATGTATCAGAAACCAAGAGACAGTCTGAGCAGAGGTTATGTCTTACGGAAGAAGAAAGCTAGATCTCAAAAATTAAGCATTTAGTATATGAGATTTATCTACTATGATGGCACAGTAGTCTTTGAAAAGAAACAGTAAGTCAGGAGGAGCCAGAATTCTTCTATTTATCTCAGGGGCCTACTGTGGAATACTAATCTTCTCTTTAAACACACAATTGCAATCTATTCCTTTGGGTACAAATCCATTGTAATTTTCAGGCTTGTATGGCTATAGCAAGAACAGGTAGTGTGGAAAAATCAGAAAAAATGAAAGTCAACACATTGGAAAAGGATGTGGTTTTAACTTTAATTGCACTAATGTAATGACTGAAGCCCAACTAATCATAACAAGAAATTCTGCCTGCCACTAACACACAACTCGATAATCAACCTTTACTCGCACGTACATAATAGTCCTTGTTATTTAAAAGATGAAGATACATTTTGACATTGTAACATAGTATAGTGACAGGTTTGAGGCTAGGTTTATACGTATTCTTAGTCTTAAAAAGGAAAGGCAATAAAAGAAGCATTTTTATATGCCATAGCTAACTGTCACTGAAGAAATTTGCATTATGTATAATGAAACGTGAAAAGATCATCACAAAAAAAAAAAATCTGTTTATAGTATTATTACTTGCTCCTCTCACCTCCAAGTTGAAATATTATTTTACTGAAACATTGGCATTAATACAATTGAGCCACAAAGTTGCACCTCAAAAGTAAAACTGAAGAGGTTATTCTGAAACTGAAGCACACTATCTCTTAACACAGGTAGCAGAATCTGGTCTTTACGATGAGATATGATAACATTATATAACATAACTGCTTTTCAGAAACAAAATATCAGCAAAATATGACCACCACGGAGAAAAATTCTGATTACTTAAAGCCAGTTCAATGTGATTCACAGTGCCTAATTCTGACGGCAGTTGTGCAATTATAAATACCACCTAGGTTGGTGAACTAAAAGAGCCATGCTTCCAGAACTGCTGATGATTTTTTCATTTTTCCCCAATAAAAGAACTGTTCTTTCCAGCTTTGCTTTTGTACTACAGTTCTTTTTACTTACATACTTTCTATGTTATGAAAACTTCAAAGATCTTAAGAAAAATTACTGGTGAGATAGCTGCATATCGAAGGACAAAATTTCAGAAAAGTTTCAAGTACTCATGCTAGGTTTGAGCCTGATAAATTCTCTATAATTCTAAATTCATTATCATCAAATGCCAAAGGAATGTATGAACTCAGCATCTCTTAAATATACACCTTAAAAGCAAATTTATATAGACTTCTAGAAAGGTGATCAATAGGGAAAGAGCACTTCTATTTTTTTGATTTATAAAAAATGCCAAAAATGCCCCTGGTGTTAGACTGAGCAGTCTGTAGGATTTATGTATTTATTAAGAAAAGGATGTAATTGTATGGAAAGAACATGTACTTCATAAAGTTGTCATCAAAAATATTCAGTGTGTGTTATCTAATAGAATGTATAAGTTATTAAAAGACCTAAAGTATTAAAATTGAAGAGAGGTGCTCCAGTCAGAAGTATATGTAGAAAGTTCTAGTGCTTAAGAGAAGCTTCTTCTCTGAGTTACTTTTCCTTTAATTAACTATTCAAATTGAATTCTTATTATAATTCACATGGTAACAAATTACCTTCCTGATTTCTCAATGGGAATGCCATCATACATCAGTGTTATTGTCAAATTTTGTTTAAGAGCTTTATGTATACTGAAGTATTATAGAATCAATAGAAAACATTGCTAAATTTTACAATTTTTTTTTTT